>APFE031101259.1:0-11323 GCA_000404065.3 Pinus taeda
ATTGTAAAAAGAAGTTTCTAATTGAAATAAGATAGAGACATATTGCAGCAGGTGGTTTTCACCCACATTAGGTTTCCACCTTATATCATGGTGTTCATGTGTGTGCTTATGTGTGATGATCTGTTCTATTTTACTGCACCTGTTTACTGTTAATATGGTTGATAATGTTCTAATGCACTCATTAAGGATCAACTAACTGAATCATAAAAAGTTGTGGAAGTAGCATATATGAATCTGATCTGAATATGGAAATGAAAAGGTTTTATTGATGTGATAATATTGATTCACCCCCCCTCTCAGTATTATTTCCAACACATCCTATCCCTGATGATGATCACGATAAGAAACCACTGCTCGGGCTACCCTACAAAGGAACCTCCTAAAAGGTCCTGGGACCCCAATCACACAGCGCTAAATCTTAAGAGGAATATTATCTATGCTAGTCTCTAGAATATCTACAGTTAAGCGCTCTAGATGACTCTCCAATTCGGCCAAGGTCTCTGCTGATTGGTCCTGTGGGGCCGGTGCCGCAGCATCTGGGTGTCTTCTCTCATAGGGCGGGAGAGAGGTTGGTCGCTGTGGACCCACATCTGCATTTAAAACTTTTTACTATTAGTTATTGGACGATTTAAAAACAAAATATATATATATAATTTAGAAAATGTTGAAAACAATTTTACCTGTATCATCCCATTGCTCTCCTAGTGGAAGATCCATGTCTGGATCACCACGATAATCCATCCCAGTATATGGAAAGTCCTGTATCACGAAAAGTTGGTTTCCCAACCAGCAAAAATACTCAGGTGAGAATCGAACAACCTCGATGCCCTCCTCAGGATGGCGGGCCATGACTGCAACCCAGCGCATAATCCTGGGATCTTGGGGAAGTCCAGCCTCAACGGTAAGTTGTTGTGGAACCAACATAGGTACCCTCTCTAGGGAAAATCTCACAACTAAGTAACCATATCCAAATTTCTTTAGTTGTCCATTCTTTGCCCTAGTCAGTTGGCCTTTCACATTGGCCAACACAGCATCGCACCAGTTGAAGATGGTGCCTCGAAAGCAGTCTACTGCCATGCGCATTTGGGAACCAGTAGCTAAATGCAATGATGTGCTTCCACACAGTCTAGTGACAGTAAATGCAATCACTTTAAGTTTATGACGGGTGATGGTCTTAACATATATCCGTTTGTCCGCAGTTTGGACATTGCAAAACTCTAGTCGGAGACTAGTGACAGACTGGCCACCTGGCCTCGATCTGAATAGAGATAATCCTTCGCCTCTCTTTAGCAAACCAGTCAAAAAATAAATGTCCTTTAGCTCGATTTCGAGCCAGTGTCCTCCAATGATGAAACACTAGTCCTGTGTGCTCCACTTGTCTACCAGACATTGTAGAAAGTCTACCTGTGCCCTCATGTCAGGTATGGCCCAAAATTTCAATAGTTTGCATGCTCTTAAAGCCTATATTGAAGGTAGATGGAGTAATGTGGCTTGATCCACATCTTCGTGTTCTCTTTCCCGCCAAATAAGCATCTTGTCTATCTACATTACAAAATAGGTGGTTTATAATTTTGTGATTTCAAAACATTTTGGCAGAAATGAGAAAATATAGGGTTTCAAAACAAGTTTCACGGGGTCTGCACCCGCCGCGTTAGGGATAGTGCATAGGTCCCCACTCATCCTTAAGGGCAAGTGCGGGACCCCGACTATTTCGTTTGTACGAAAAAGTTGGGGTTCGTAGGGTATACACGGTACGCCTACGCAACCACCGCGAGCGATTTTTAACCATAATTTTCCTCAAAGAATGAATTTTAAAGCCCTAAAAATGAAAATGAAATGGATGAAATGAAATTCAGGGACGATGTGGGTTACCTGGAGAGGACGGTTCTTGATTCCAGCAATCGGATTTTCTGCAATCTTCACAGGAATTTTTCTTACCAAAAGCTCTTACTTTTTACTCCAAAGCCAAACGGTGAAAATGAACTTGCAAAAGCCCTTTTTATAAGATTTTTTGAATAAATAAATTTTTAATTTATTTATTTTTCACTTTAAGAAGGTCACTTTTGGTACATTTTTATTAATTTTGAAACATATATGAGTAATGTTTGTAGTTTTTGTGCAAAATATTGGGTGTTCGGGGAGAATTGGTCATTTTCAACAAAAAACATAGGAGTCCTCTTTAAGCTCTTTTCTGACTCGTAAAATATGAAAAGGTTGCCGAGTTTTTCTTTTTAGACTAATTAAAACGGAATTAAAAGGATGGTCCACTTACAGCTCTTTTCTGACCATATAAACATGAAAAGATTGCCGAACTTTTGTCGTTTCAAGTTCGATATTGGTAATAAAATGACGTGTTTTCGATCTTTTTTTTACTTTTTCAGATTGAAGGCACTAATTATGAAAAGTACTCCTTGATCATAATGGTCAAGCGGTTCTCTCAAGTATTATTTTATACTTTTTCAGGCTTGGGATACACAAATTTACGAAAAAAGACAACCAGGAGTTTTCTTAAGTTTTTCTTCTGACTCCCTAAAATTGAAAAACGCCGAGTTTCTCCTATACTGGACTCGTTAAAATTTAATAGTAAAGGACCTGTTCAATTACAAACAGGAACGGACCACTCCTTCATAGGGTTCGAATCTTAAACTATGTTGAACTCATCCAAAGGATGAGCTTATAACCAAGCAAATGTTATCCTCCTCAAGCTTGTCAAAAATAAAGAGGTACTTGCCAGAAATGGTGGGGGAAAAGAGAGAAAAATGAACCTGATTGTTATACTTTGTCTTTTGAAAAGCAATCAACCACTCTTGAACACGACACTTTTCGTTACCTGGGTTGGGAAATCCTTTTGCTAACAAGTTAATCAAACCATATGAAAGTCTTCAGCGTTTTCGGGTATTAGCTTTGGTCAAATGTAACCAAAACCATCTCAGTTCATTAGTTTCAAGAGGTAGTTCAAATAAATCATTCATTTGCGAATATTCTGTCAGCCATCTTGACCATCCTAATTAGTCCTTGGCCAAATATATTTCTTCAACTTGATCTATGATTTCGTGGTTTAGGATTTACCTGAGACGGGACGCTTTCTATCCGACTCCACTCATCCTAGAACCATATAATCTAAAATTCGTCCGTACCTGGAATTGCATGCGCCTCAATGGCAGGTTTCTCGCTTTGACGATAGTTGCACATTGACTCTTCGATCAAAGGATCTATGATGTGTTCGACATCGACTCATTCATTCACTCCATGATGGTAACGAGCTACTTTGAGTGGCCATTGGACATCAAAAGTTCCTCCAATTGAAAGACCGGTAAAAGTGGTTAACATGTTCGAAACTATTTCTAAAGTCGCGGAAGTAGAGAATGCAAGACTCCTGACCTAGTTCCACCATGCCACACTGCGAGGAAAAATAAATAATATATAATCATACTGTTCTACATATGTTATACTTTGTGATGTATACCGAATCATTCTCTGTATCAGAGCCAGTTTAAGATAGTTTCTAGTCAGTTTTGATCTGAGTATGGGAATGCCTACCTCAGCGATGATATGATCAGATATATATATATATATATATATATATATTGCATTGAATTTTTTTACAGGTTCCAACCAGGGCATCCACAGGAAGATCCTTGAAATGATAAATCACTTCACTCTTCATAGATGAAAAAATACCATCCTCATCTATTACAGACTTCGCACTTTAGGGGGCAATCTGTTACATGAAAAATTGTCACTGTGACTTTCTATAAACTATGTGAGTCTATCACCACTCATACATACCTCCTTTGCAAGTCTTAAACCTCAGCTCTGCATATCAAGCTTTGAAAATGAGAGAAAGTCCTTAAAAATCTCTAAAACTTTGGTTTCCCACTTTCCCTTAGCATTACCTGCGGTACCGCACCCACTGGTCATGTTCCCTGCGCACCTAGCCGCTCTGTATCTACATGTATGGGTGTGAAACCCTGTAAAAGTTAAAAAGGTGCAAGTTTATTCTTAAAAACTCACCTTGAGTCAATCCTGGAAGCTTCAAGAGGGAATATTTATATATGCTTGCTATTGTACAACTTCAAAAGTATCTACTTATTGGCTTTAATTTCAGAGAGATTTTATGGTTGGATTTCCAAGTGATTCATATTTGTAACTGTTAAATTCAATCTTGTTAAGCGGATAAATCGTTCTTGCAGACAAGACCGATCTCCCTAGTATCAATTGATATCTAGCAACAAGCAGGACAAAAAAATCTACCTTTCTATAAACATATTACGATTTATCAATAAAAAGTAAGAGGTGTTTTAGACCCTACCTTAAGTCCAACACTAGTTTGTGGCAGCCTTGCTCCAACAGCTTTAAAGAGTTTCCTTTTAATAACCTGTAAACACAAACAAGAACACATCAAAGAACACCTGCATAGCTAATATAACAAATCATGTTCATCATAGTAATAAAGGATTCTATGAAATAAACCATTAAACACAGCACATTGAGAAAAATAAACTTGATTGTATTAATCTTCAAGGTTAGTATTGGTTGAGTCCTTTTACAAGGTTCTTTTCACAACGAATGCTAATCCTTTCCAATCAACAAATTCAATCACATAACCTTCCTTACAGTTCATAGAAATAACCTCTAAATTTTTAAATCTATTTATGCAACTAATAAAGAAACTTGATGACAGAGTGTGCCAGCGTAGTGATGAGGGCCCTTCAATGCTTCACAAGCACACTGAAAAATGATTCAAAAGAATATCACTATTGGATCTAGAGGAATAAACTCGTTAGTGAAGTTTGTATTGAATCTCGAAATTAAAATCCCACAAATTATACTTTCATGTGTTCAAAATCTAGCAGAAACATAGTCTTCTCTCATAGGTTATTTATCATGCATCCTATAACAAAAGAAGCTATTCCTCCTCCATATTATGATAACAGAATTTGATTAATTACATCCAAGAAGGTTGAAATTGAATTATTTCCTTCATTAATGCAAAAATTCTCAAAATAGAAATTATTTTCTTCACAAAAGCTAGAAATTCTGCTAAAGTGGTTGGGTTTGACCAGCGTTGACCGGACACCTATTTTCTTCAAAACCAAAAGTGGATAGGTAATCCACCATCTGTGTACATTTTCCTTCATGCCCACAATCTTCAAATTCACCCACCTTCTATGCAACATGTCAAACAATGGAGAAATTACAGGAAGTTACAACTTCTTGTAATTTTCTAAAATATGTCATTTTTAACACAATAATTTCAAAAATTAATTTCAAGCTAAAAATAATGATAATGACATCACATCATTTAGTTTCTAAGGATTATAGCTGGAATATGAAGTTTAGATGGTCAAAAATGATAATCAAAAGAGGATTTTAAGTGGAATGGACAGTCATAATTTGATACCAACATTCCCCTAAACTCAGGATTTTGCATGCCCTCATGTAAATGAGTTATAACCTATCAAATTCTGCCTTCTTCCTCTACTTCTGCCTCTGCTTCTGCCTCTGTTGCCTGAAGTAAAGCGTTGATGTTCATTTGGGCTTCATACTCTATTTTCAAGATTTGATACTTGGTTTTAATTGCCTTATTTTGCTTGTAAAGTTTATAGGCCTTCCTATAGATTTACATTTTATAGGCTGTGAGTTTTTTAACCTTCTTTTTTAGTTTTTCATTCTCATCTTGAAACTTCTTGCTTTGTATTTTGAGTGTTTCATTTTCTCTTTTCACCACTCTTTCCAAAACTTCTGAATCCATAAGTTGCTGCTATAATTTCTCAACTTTGCTTTCCAATTTTCTTTTCTTTTTACGTGAGAATTTATATTCTTGTTGTTCCTTTTTCTTGTATTTACTTCCCAATCCTTGTATGTAGTCATATTGTGGCTATTGTAGAATATCATCTTCCTCCACCATTTTCCCTTTCTGACCAAACTTAGTATTTCTGGACCTTCTTCTATAAGTGGAGAAAATTTTATCATGTTCAACCCTCACAGCCTCTTCTCTTACCATCCTCCTTGTTTTGATACTCTTGTTGGATGGAACAGAGTTGCTTAGTTTGTACTCTAAAAAGTCTTCCTCTATAGCATCTACAATAGTTCTGCATGTTGCTGCCCTTCCTTTAAATTTTGTTGTTCTTCCTGTGAATTCCGCTACTTTTCTTGCTCCTCATCTACCATAAACTCATTAGTCACAATAATTCCTTCCTTGTGACACTTATCTTTTGCAGTTCAAATTCAATCAAGATTTTTACCAAACCAAAATGGTATAGGGTCCCATCCTGGTTTTTCCTTTCTTTTTGTATGGTCTTAGACATCTTAGTTAAGCTTTGCAAAAGAAAATAATGCAAGCTTATAATGCAGTCTCCTCTTAGATGCATCAAACATATGATATGATAAAGAAATACAATGATGTATCTTCCCTCACAAGTTATAAATTTTTGAATGACATAAACTATTTCATCCCATGGATGAATGAGCCAACTCCTAGGAATCCTTAATTTATAGTCAACTGATGATACCCTTGTCCTGGATATGAAATGTGTCCATGTTTTCTCTTTGAATTGCTTGGTTTTAAAATACTTCTCTCCTTCTGAGCTTTTGCCTATTTCTTGAGTAATTGTGTCTTCTGAGACCCTTAAAGACAAGTTTCCTACAATGGCCCTCTTCCCAGTGAATGAGGAGGCAAACTCCCTTGCTATTAGCTCATTGTGCCATTGAATTCTTCTAAAAAAGTCAGCCATTATTTTTCCCTAAAAATGTCTATGCAGTCCTTATGGTATTTGGAAGGGTCAAATTGTTGTGGCTCTATTCAATTTGCCATGAGAAAAAAAAGAAAAAAAATACCTCCGATTACTCTGTGCTGTAAGAAGAATTTATAGTTGTAAAAAAAAAATTTAACATAGTTTGTAAAAATTTACTGCATTTCCCTTATGCTATATAAAAAAAAAAAAAAAAACACCATAGTTTAGATAAGAAAACTACCTGATCCTGAGTGCTATGTGTTTCTCTATTTTAGTGGAGGAAACTGTCAATTAAATTGAAATTCCCTTCAACCGGTTCTGCAGAATCTCCCCTATGTCGTGGCCCTCTTACTCGTATGTTGACATTGTTATTGTCAACATACTCGTAACGCTATACCCCTATGTATTTCAGTGATGGTTTCTTTCTAATCATCAGAATGTTGTGCCACAGCTCTTGCTAGTCACTAGGAGAAATTTGCAACATTCTTTACAGGTTCAGACTTCTACCTATACTCCGTGAGAAATACAATGTTTAATTCCCTGTTTTTAACACAACGATTTCATTCGTAATGAACCTTACTGCCTCCATTCATTACTTGATTATGCAATGAACCCTCGGTCCCTTCACACAGCAGATACTTCAATGATAATCTTTCAATTCCTTACACAGGGATTTTTAATGACATCTTGAGCAGTCCTGGCAACAGTCGTGGAATAAAGAAATTGGGTATGGTGCAAGCCCATTGCTAAAAACATGAGGCTACGGTTCATTATGGTGTCTTCAGATCGTGAGGGCATCAGGTCATTATGATATCTCTGAACTAACCGTTAATCCTCATTATGATAACATACCCTTTGTCTTATCAAATATCTTTTATGTTCTAGATTTAAAAAAATTTAGGTTGAAAACCATAAAAATTTGTAAATCCTTCATCTACATGTCCTTATCCCATCTTTCAAAATTCGGATCTGTAGCTTTTAATTGATGGCTTCTAATCTGTAATTGTTGACTTAATTGGTTCTAAGTATGCATGCTTAGTTTTAGTAGGTCTATTGGTACTTACGACTGTAGGTTGAATGTTGGATTAGAAATGTATGTACAGGATAGAAGATAGGCTTTAAGAATCAGGTTTAGGGATATGTATAGGATAGAAAATAGGACTAATGTAATTAGAAATGTATGTATAGGATAGAAAATCTAATTTTTAAGAGTAGGAATGACTCCTATAGGATATAAAAATGGGTATGTATGATACAGCATAGGATAGATATTAGAAACTAAAATCAATTAACATCATAAACCACTAATTAAAACTTGGAATTAATAAAAGAAATTAAAAGTATTAAAATGAAAATTCTTATAGCCCTCTGATATTTTTGTTTTTGGAAGCTAGCTTTTGTTGCTTGATATGTTTAGGCATATCATAATGTAATGGTGTCCATTTCTTTCTTAGGTGTAGTCTCTTTTCCTTAGGTGCAGTCCAGTCTGCCTCTTTGCAATCTTCTTCTTTTTAGGTGCAGTGTTTTTCTTTGCAAATGCAATCTTCCTTTATACAAGTCCCATTCTGATAATGTGCATAGAATTGGTCCCTTCTTTGAAAATGAGAATTTTTAGATAACAGGCCCCTTTCTGAAAAGTGAAAATTTTTAGATAACAGGTCCCTTTCTGAGATATGTTTAAAGTTTGATCAAATCCTTTAAAAAAACTTGAACAACAATCATTTCTTGTTGAGAATCCATTAGAAAATGTAAAGACAAATCTCTTCCTATGCTGGAGGTGAACTTAGAGAGATGGCAAAGCATGAACAGGTTCAGACTTTCTTCTCCCCAACTCATGATTTGACTTGTCCTCAAGTCATGTTTCTTTGAGAATCCTTTTATTTTGCAATTCAAACTAAAGAAAAAGGAATTCTTACAAGCCAATTTGATTGGTTTACTCGTAAGAATTCGTGTTTATATTATGCCATATCTGGTTTTCATATCTAAACATTATTATGTTTTTTTTTTGTTTTTTTTTATTGTTCTTTTTTTTTTTTAATGTAGAAAACAAAAACTGATTAAGGCTTAGATATTACAGCTGACGGTTGTACTATCTGTACCTCCTTTTGTTGTGCTACTATCTTCATGAAATCTTCTTTGCTAACAGGCTTATGATAGATCTTTAGCCTATGTCCATTCAGTAGGTTTGTCTATCCTTCTTGGTCAATTGTAGTGAATTTAACTGATCCATTCTCAAAGACTTCAATGATTTCATAAGGGCCCATCCAGTGGGCTGTAAATTTATCTTTGTAATCTTTGAATTTAGAGTCAAAGAGTAATGCCCAGTCACCAACTTGAAATTCTTTCTTCTTAATTAACTTATCATGCCACTATCTCCTTTGTTGTTGTATCATTGTTGTCCTTTGCACTGCTTGTTGTCTCATCTTATCCAGTTGGTTCAATTGCATGATTCTTTCTTGTTGGGCTTCAGAGAGATCTATTCCTAAGTCTGCAGCCAGTTTATATGTATGCATTTGATATTCTATTGGAAACATGACTTCTTTTCCATACACTTGCTGATAGGGTGTAAACCCTGTTGTGTTTTTCCAGGTAATTCTATATGCCCAGAGTGCTTCATTGAGCATATCTGCCCAATCCTTCCTGTTTGTTTCCACTGTTTTTGTCATAGTCCCTTCTAGTGTCTTGTTTGTGGATTCCATGTGGCCATTGGCCTGCGAATCGTAGGGTGTACTCCATCTGTGCTTGATTTTGTACTTGTCAGTAATTCTTGAACCAGTCTTGAAGTGAATTGAGTCCCTTGGTCAGTTACTATCTCTCTGGGTACTCCTTATCTAACAAAGTTTTCTTCAAAAAGGAAATTGGCTACTATTTGTTCAATTGCCCTTGCAAGTGCCTTTTCTTCAGCCCATTTAGTGACATAATCGGTACATACAAGAATGTACTTCTTGCCTTTGGATGGTGGATTAATGGGTCCAACAAAGTCGAGAGCCCATTTTTCAAATGGCTATAGATGTACTTGTTGCTGTAGTGGCATCTCATCGGAGGTGGTTGGTCTGCCCATGCATTGGTAGCTGTGACAACTTCTTACATACTCCTTTGAATCTTTCAAAATTTATGGCCAATAGTAGCCAAGGCTAAGAATTTTGTGTGTTGTCCTCTTAGCTACAAAATGGCCACCACAAGGTTGATCATGGCATGCTGTTAGTATATCAATAATTTCATCCCCTCTAATGATCATGTCATAACCAATGTAAAACAAATTACCATTAACCCATGAATATCTTGCGCTTTGTTTGATCAACCTTTTCTTCTCCTTTGAATCGAAGTATGGAGGTACTTTTCCTTTGGACAAGTAATTAGCTAAATCAACAAACTATGGTGTTAACATTGAAATTGCAAACAAGTGTTCGTCGCGAAATGAATCTTCAACTTAGACAGCTTCACCTAAATTTTGTAGTCTAGAAAAGTAATCTGCTACCTGGTTCTCTTTCCCTGGTCTGTCTAGTATGGTGAGATTAAATTCCCGCAGTAAAAGTAACCATCTGGTGATCCTGCCATTAGTAGTAGGTTTTTTCATTGAGTATCTAATGGCGGAGTGGTCAGTGTGAACGGGGACTTCATATCCAGTTATGTAATGACGAAATTTGTTCATCGCATGTATAATTGCAAGCATTTCCTTTTCCGTTACTATGTAGTTGAGTTCAGCATGAGTTAAGTTTTTACCGATAAAGTAAATGGCATAAGTTAAAGAATCTTCTTTCTGCCCTATTGAAGCCCATATTGCTATATCGAATGCATCAATTAAGATGTGAAAATTTGAAGTCCAATTGGATCCCCTTAAAACTGGAGCACTGCTTAGTTTCTCTTTTAGTTTCTAAAAAGCATTTTGACAAGCCTCATTCGAATTGAAGGTTACATCTTTTGCAGGAAGTTTAAACAAGGGAAAATCTATCCTACACCATAGCCTTTATCTTCTAGCATAGTGATAGACACAAGATTCTTCTTCAGACCTGGTACATACTTTACATCAGTCAGGGTGAGGGGAGATCCATGCTCCCTCTGAAACACAACTGTACCTTCACCTGAAACATGATACTTTCCATCATCACCCATCTCAATCCACGTCTGGAGATCCTTATCCTCCAAGGTACTCAAAATATTCTTGTCACCTGACATGTGGAATGAAGCTCCACTGTCCAAGTACCACACACATCCACCATGGAGGAATCCACGCATGCGATAAGCGTGAAATCCATCTCAAACTAAGAGGCCAGTGCCTCGCCATCAGATCTCTTCGAGGAACCCTTCTTGGATTTCTTCTATGGACAATTCATAGCATAATGGCCCACTTCATGACAATGAAAGCATCGCACTTTCGATTTGTCAATCTTCTTCCCACCATGGGAAGAATCGGATTTGGGATGGGACGCCTTCCCTTTCCCTTTCCTCACCTTACTCACTAAGGCTATATTTTCCTCATCATCTTGCTTCGATGAGGATCCATCTATGGTGCTTCTTCTTATTTCCTCCTGCATCAAATCCGACCAAAGTCATTCCCAATCTGGCAGTTTTTCTCTTCCATTAAC
>APFE031101267.1:0-16326 GCA_000404065.3 Pinus taeda
ATTTGAGATTTTATTCCTATACTTAAAAAAATTTATAGAAGAATTTTTATTTTAATAATGAATTCATTTCATTTCCAACAAGAGTAAATCCATAAAATAGTTACACTCCACACTTTGAAATTCAATTTATTTTCCCATATCCTATGGGGACAAGATTTCAACAACATTACTTTTCCGAGTCCTTTTATGGTTATGGCTTTAAAGCATCTTTGTTCTTTCGTTTTCTTTTCCACACTTCGCCATTAAAATTCGGGCCACCAGAATTTAATTGGCTTCCTAACCTATCGAGAAACATCGCGTTGGCACGAATAATTGGCCTCCAATCATGTCGAGCGAACTAGCTCAGTATTAAAGTCAATTAAGACACTACAACGCCTTCATGGGCACCGTATTTTCTGCTCAACTACTCCACCTAACATGATTGAATAGGTTAACACGCTCATAAAAGTATGGAGTAGTTTCCAAACGTGATTTTTTTTGGAAAGATGTGGGGTTTACTTTTTAATTTAATTTGCTTAGAATTTAGTGGGATTTATTGAAATTAAAGTTTTTGAAATTTTCATATTTAAAGAGTTTTACAAATATGTGAGAGTGTTAAATTTAAATACAAAAATTAAAGTTTCATAAGTGAGAATTTCATTGTAATGACCAAACAGTGATATGAATAATTTTCTAAATTACCATGCTAGGTAAATATGGAAACCGGAATTATTACTTTATTTATGATGAAATGTTATTAGTTCAAATGATGGATTAAATAATATTGTAAATAGCCTTATGAGAAAAGTTATCTACTTCCTCTTGTCTAATTAAAAGAAACGGTTGCCAGCAAACAAGGGGCAGCCCTAACTACTTTTTCTTTCCATAGAAATGGAAAAAGAAAAAAGACCTGGGCTGTTAAGGAACAGACAGGAGAAAGTAGAGAGACAAGAACCAGAGAAAGGAGTACTATGTCTGGTGAGGACCAGATGGTACCAGCACTACTGTGCGTTACTCTGCATCGCTATTAGCGTGCATCACCTTGCTGAAGGCAATGGCCTGCAAGTGAGCTTGGGGGAGAGAATCAGATCTGAGTGACTGATCTCGTGGTTAGGAGGATAACAAGCTTTAAATGAGTTTCTCCAGTTTGGAAGGGTTCAGAAACTAAGAAAGCGCAGTACAGGTAAGTACATTATGACTACAGTATTTATTGAGGAATTCTTTTAAATCTGTCAGGGTTATTAGTGACTGTAAGTGGGGAATTCATAGTAAATCTGTGAAGGCTATTATTAAAAATAAATGAGACTTCATAGAAAATCCGTGTAGATTATTATTAACTGTAAATAAGAACTCATAGCAAATCTATGAAGGTCATTATTAACTATAATTGAGAGTTCACTGTAAGTCTGTGAGGGTTGTGGTTAATGGTAATGAAAATTAATCATAAAACCTGTAGGACTGTTGCTATAAAAGAATTATATAATGGAACTCGGTTAATCTTTATCTATTTTATTGGATAAGTTTGAATCAGAGAATATCCTGAGAATAACCAGAACCGTATTAAGAAATAACAAGTAAACATAATGTTGTACATGGCAATCGCAGAAACACGGTTAAGTAAAGTAAATACTGCTATTCCATGGGAGTAATACATAAGACAATGAACAATAGAGAGTTCGGTAAGATGAAAACCGGGTTTCACTATAACTTGCATACTAACACATTTAGCAACATTAAAGAACAGAACCATAAGACGTAAGGCCGAGGGGCTTACTGGCCTTATAATACGTCTCACGCCCCTATCACGAGGGCATAAGTAACTGGGTTGAGCATAGTACAGATGCGAAACCAAAAAGAAATAACTGAATGCCTTAACTGACCGAGGCGGGAAATCTAGTATAATAAACTTGGAAAAATGATAGATGACCTGTAAATAAACATTTATATACACAGAAAATCACAAAGTAACCATTGCAGATAGACTATCGACGGAACCCTGTATATATTCAGGGGAAAAGCATATACATGTATGAACTATAAGACGCGAACGGACTTTTGGGGTAAGAAGTCATCAAAATAAGATATGCATATATCCGGCATCAGAACCTACAGAATAGTCCATAGAAATAAATTAATAACCCGACGGACAAAACAACTGTAATCACAACCGACATTTACATTTAGGATTACAATGGTTGAAATAGCTATCCACGGAAAAATAGAAGTATCTCTGTAATACAAGACGGCGAATACTAAATATCGTAAAACCCTTGTGAGAAAAACCATGCAACAAGATAAGTAACCAAGAAGCACATGAATGAACTGCTCAAATTCCAGATACATTAACCTTAACCGACAATGCCATTTATGAGAACCAAATGTATATATATAACAGAGTACATTACAGTGTAAGTCCTGTAATCAAATAATATACCGAAAACACAGTACCAGTAAATGAATAAGTCTGCCGATTGGCTTCATACTGTTTAAAGGAAAAGAAAGCTCATTATTATACTCAGGCCCTCGAGTAGGCTCAAGTAAGCCCATTTAAAGTATAAAAACCACCCAGGGTTTCACAATGAATCAAACCCTCAATAACAAAAATATCGTCGAGAGCTTCACAGCTTGAGCAAGTCATAACGGAGTAGAACAAAACCCCTGGCATTGAAAGAAATGACATTCATGATCGATCCCAAGTTAAATGAATTAAGAGACCGTGTCTAGAGTAACTTACCCAGCGTTCGTAGGCTGATTGAAACCCTGCAACTCCTGTTGTCGTAGGCTTTCACGCTTGGTACCCTAAACAGACACGCATTGCAGGAATAAATCAATCCCATTGTGGCAAACGAAAGATAGAAGAAAAGTCAGATATGTTAAAGAAAACAACAGTCACCTGGTGTAGCGGAAGCTATGACATTCAAACGCAGAGAAGTATCGACCTCATCCTCGACCGAAGAGGGTCGTCAACCAAGTGCAGGCAGCGGAGGGTTCTAGGCGGAAACCGGAACAAGTCCAAGAAGGCCATGACAGTTTCGACAGAGAACTGTTCAGCGAGGGAGCGTTGTTTCGCAATGCCAACCTTGCAAATGGCAGACCAAACCCTAGGTAAGCCTTTTCAATCAGCGCGAAACAATTACCACCGTAGATTCCAGACCTCGAATCCTGAACGTTCATCATAGGTATGATCCCGAGGTTATGGCGGGCTTAGCTGTGGCATTTACTGCCATCAGCTACCGTAGCCAGTTTCCCAAAAATCGTATCAGAGGAAATCGCAAGAAGACCAGGTGTCCCCGTCCGGACTGCAAGTGGATCGCTCTCCAGATTCACAAGTCGGTCGAAGCATTTTAGCATTAAAGTCAGTGGACAGGTGGTAGCGAGAACGCTAAGGTGGCATGGCCATCCCGCCAAGTCCGAAGTGTCGCAATGTAAAAATCATCGCCACCAAATATTAACGTTAAACTATTAATACATTATGATTCGCAGGTGATTTTATTACCTCCAGTCAGTAGTAAATGTAATGTGAAGATTGGTGCAGGTAGTAAGTAGAATTTTTTTTTTTATTTACTATATATATGGGTAGTGACATATGGTATCAGAGCCCAGATACAACACTGTGGCCTCTGGGTAGAACAGCAATAACAAACAAGGACACTGTGTTAAAAAGAAAAATTTAATAGCAAATAGTTATTTCTGATAACACTCTTAAATGTTTCTTTCTGTTGTTGCAATGAAGTACAGGATCCAGGTTTTGAAGACGGAGACATGAGGAGAGCGGATAACACAACACGACGACCTGTAATGGGGCAGGGTGTACCCGGTCCAGAGAATAACCCAGAACTGTGGGTGCAACTTGGAGAGGAAGCCAGAGTTACGAATCAGGCAATTCTGGAGACGGTGCAAGAATTGAAGAACGAGATGGCTCGTCTACGGGAGGACAATGCTCGGTTAACGATGGAACAAGAAAGAATCTTGAAGAGTTTGTCTGACAGACAAAATCAATTACCAGTTAATCCTAGTGCAGAACAGCAAAGGATGTCTGAAGAATAGAATCATCACATACCTCCCGAAGGATCAGAGGAACGAGAGGAACGCTCTGATAATGTATTTGACCAGCAAACCTCAAAAAGACAAAAAGTAGAATTACAAGGAGAATTTCGCAAAATTAAACCACCACATTTTGATGGAGAACAAGAAGAAGCGGCGGAAGCCTAGATCATTAATATGAACAAGTATTTTCAGCTGTATGAGTATGATAACAACCTTAAAGCACGACTAGCTATTTTTCAGTTACAAGGGAAGGCCACCTTATGGTGGGAGGATGTGAAGATAGTAAAAGGAGTCACCGAACATAATATTACATGGGACAATTTTCAAAGGTTCTTTGAGGAGCGGTATCTAACGGAACGCTTCTATGATGAAAAGGCGAGAGAGTTCCATGATCTGCGATTAGGACAGTAGACTATGGACGAGTTCATCACCCGCTTTACTTCTTTACTTCGTTATGTGCCATATATAAGGGAAGAAAAGGCCAAAGTCCAGCGATTTGTTAGCAGTTTGCCACCATATATGCGAGAGAGGATTGAGTTTGACAATCCAAAGTCGATGGACGAAGTAATTCGCAAAGCTAGAATTTGTTATCAACAAAGCAAACAGAAAGGGGAAACTGTTAACAGGAAATGGAATGAGAAGAGAGGTTTTAAGACCGTTGGGAACAGCAAAGGCAATCGCAGCAATGGTAGTAAGGGAAATGGCAAAGGAGCAAATAGCAGATTTGCATCCAGAACTACATCTAAGTTTAGAACTACAAATGAGTCCAAGGTCAGCGAACAACACCCAAGACTAGACAGTGAAGGTACAGCAAGACCCCAGGTGCAGTGCTGGGGTTGCGGGGGACCTCACTACATTAAAAATTGTCCACAGCGAAAAGGAACTGAACAATTATCCCAAATTCATGAAGCTTCAACAGTGGGCGAGGTTGGTCGCAGTATACCCAGGATTAACGCGGCTCTGGAAGACCGTCAGGCAGAATATCAACCAACCATGGTTGAATTCGAAGGTAAAATCTCAAACCTTACCATATCTGTTTTAATTGATCCTGGGGCTACGTTAAGCTATGTGAGCCCAAAGGTAGTGGAACAATGTAGTTTACAATCTGTTAAATTTAAAAATCCTTCGCTAGTGCAACTAGCTACTGGAGCCAAGCGACGGGTAACAGCCAAAGTCAACAATTGCTCATTTACCATAGCAGACCAGCCAGTGACAGCTGATCTGAACGTACTCCCTCTCGGCTCCTATGACATCCTAATCGGAATGGACTGGTTAGAAAAGCACTGGTCATTAGTTGATTGCAAAACCAAAGTTATTTACTATCGAGATCAGCAAGGGAACAGGAAAGAAATGCAAGGAATTAAGCAACCAGTGCAAGTTCGCCCGATAACTGCAAACCAACTGATAAAATGCATACGGAAGGGGTGTCAATTTTACGCCATTCAAGTGGGATATGCAGATTCCAAGGATAAATCAGCTTATTTGAACAGCATTCCTGTAATACAAGAATTTACAGATGTATTTCCAGAGGAAATTCCTGGACTACCACCGCGAAGAAATATAGATTTTACCATTGAGCTGGTACCCAGGGCAGCACCAGTATCACGAGCACCCTACAGAATGAGTATACCTGAACTGACAGAATTAAAAATGCAGTTGCAGGAGTTATTAGACAAGGAGTACATTCGCCCTAGTGTGTCTCCATGGGGAGCTCCAGTTTTATTTGTCAAGAAGAAGGATGGTACTCTCCGGATGTGTATCGATTACAGACAATTGAATAAGTTGACCATCAAAAATAAGTACCCCTTACCT
This sequence comes from Pinus taeda, assembly GCA_000404065.3. NCBI lineage: Eukaryota > Viridiplantae > Streptophyta > Pinopsida > Pinales > Pinaceae > Pinus > Pinus taeda. The sequence goes on from APFE031101267.1 coordinate 5,839, forward strand.
TGGATCGATGAACTGTTCGATCAAGTGAAAGGTGCAATGATGTTCTCCAAGATCGATTTGCGATCAGGATATCATCAAATCCGAATTAAGGACGAGGATATCGCTAAAACAGCCTTTAGAACAAGGTATGGGCACTACGAATTTGTGGTTTTGCCATTTGGGCTAACCAATGCCCCTGCAACTTTCATGTGTTTAATGAATAGTGTTTTTCATCCATACTTGGATCGGTTTGTGCTGATATTCATTGATGACATATTAATATATTCACGTACAATCGAAGAACATTATGAACACCTTCGAACGGTATTACAGACCCTTCGAGAACACCAGTTGTACGCGAAATTTAGTAAGTGTGACTTCTTTAAGGAGGAGATCCAATATTTGGGTCACGTGATCACAAAAGAGGGAATTGCAGTGGATCCGGAAAAGATAAAGGCCATAATGGATTGGCCTATGCCAAAAGATGTAGCGGACGTCCGGTCTTTCATGGGATTGGCTGGTTATTATAGGAGATTCGTGGAAGGTTTCTCCAAAGTAGCTTTCCCCATTACCTCACTACAGAAGAAAGGAAAGTCATTCCATTGGACCTCAAATTGCCAGAAAAGTTTCGAGCAACTGAAGCATCTGCTCACCACGGCACCTATTCTCAGTATAGCAGATCCTAATAAGGATTATGTGGTCTGTACAGATCCAAGTAAGGAAGGATTGGGAGGAGTCTTAATGCAAGAAGGTAGGGTGATTGCTTACGAATCACGTAAATTGAAAGAACATGAACAGATATATTCCGCCTATGACTTGGAACTGGCTGTTGTTATACATGCTCTGAAGATGTGGCGGCATTACCTTATGGGCAGGAAATTTCTTCTGCTCACCGACCACCATAGTTTGACCAACTATTTCAGCCAGCCTACTTTAAACGCTAGGCAAGTGCGGTGGATGGACTTTCTAAGAGGTTTCGACTTTGATATAAAACATTTGCAAGGGAAAGCAAACAGAGTGGCAGACACTTTAAGCAGGAAAATACAAAGTTTGTATGAAGTTTCCATTAGTGGATGGAAAAACCCCTTTCTAGACATAATAAAAGAAATTTCAGACTAAGATGCAGAATATCAGCAGTTAAAACAGCAAATACAACAATCTGTCAGAGGGGACAATCAACAAGAATATACGGTAAATGACGCTGGATTAATCTATTTTAAGGAAAGAATATATGTGCCCAATCAAAGCAAAATTAAAAGTCTGATCATGGATGAGTTCCACATCAGCCATTATGCTGGCCACCCGGGTTATCAAAAGATGATAACAACAATCTGGAAGGAATATTTTTGGCTAGGAATGAAGAGAAATATTGTGGAATACTTGGCACGGTGCTTAGAATGTCAGCAAATTAAAGCCGAACATCAGCATCCAGCAGGACTGTTACAACCCTTGCCCATTCCAGAATGGAAATGGGAAATCATCTCCATGGATTTTATTACGGGGTTACCTAGAACAAAGAAAAACAATGATTCCATTATGGTAGTAGTGGACAAATTAAGCAAGGCTGCACATTTCATACCAGTGCAATCTACATACAGAGCTGCACAAATCGCCCACATTTTTATGCAGAATGTGTTCAGATTGCATGGCCTTCCAAAAACAATAATCTCCGATCGGGATGTGAAATTCACATCAGCTTTTTGGAAGACATTGTTTACTGATTTGGGCACTCAGCTAAACTTTAGCACAGCCTACCATCCACAAACTGATGGACAGACGGAAAGAGTGAACCAAGTAGTAGAAGATATGCTAAGGGCTTATGTTATGCAACAACCCACATGGTGGGAAGAGTACTTACATTTGGTGGAATTTGCGTATAACAATGGGTATCACACCTCAACGCAAATGAGTCCATTTGAGGTTATGTACGGACGAAAATGCCGTACACCCTCCAGCTGGGGAGGGCCTAAGGATAAATTAAGCTTAGGACCTGAAATGCTTAAAGAGATGGAGGATATGCTGAAGAGAGTGCATGTTAATTTGAAGGCGGCTCAGGATAGACAAAAGAATTTCGCTGATCGGAAAAGAAGATTTAAGGAGTTCCAGGTTGGGGATCATGTGTATATTCGGATTCAAGCCAAGAGAAGTACTTTGCAGTGGGCTGGGTGCGCTAAATTGGCACCTAGATATTGTGGACCCTTTCAGATTCTGGCAAGGGTCGGACCGGTGGCATACCAGCTGGCTTTTCCAAGTCACATCCGGGTCCATAACGTATTCCATGTTTCAGTCCTAAAGAAGTATGTGTATGACCCTAAGCATGTAATCCGATGGCAGGATATACAGGTGGGGTTATTGTTATAATAAATATTCAGCAAGAATTCCATTTGAAATGAAACTAATTCGGAAATTGTGTGATGCAGGTCGAACCGGAAGGAGAAGTACTGGTCGAGCCGCTGAGCATTCTCGACCAGAGAGAAGTGCAGCTACGGAAACGAGTTATTACCCAAGTTAAGGTACAATGGCGGCATTTTGGGCCTGAGGAGGCCACTTGGGAAGACCTAGAATTGATGAAGAAAACATATCCAGACCTGTTCATGACTGTAAGACACCGGGACAGTGTCCAATCTCAGGGGGAGGAGATGTAATGACCAAACAATTATATGAATAATTTTCTAAATTACCATGCTAGGTAAATATGGAAACCGGAATTATTACTTTATTTATGATGAAATGTTATTAGTTCAAATGATGGATTAAATAATATTGTAAATAGCCTTATGAGAAAAGTTATCTACTTCCTCTTGTCTAATTAAAAGAAACGGTTGCCAGCAAACAAGGGGCAGCCCTAACTACTTTTTCTTTCCATAGAAATGGAAAAAGAAAAAAGACCTGGGCTGTTAAGGAACATATAGGAGAAAGTAGAGAGACAAGAACCAGAGAAAGGAGTACTATGTCTGGTGAGGACCAGATGGTACCAGCACTACTGTGCGTTACTCTGCATCGCTATTAGCGTGCATCACCTTGCTGAAGGCAGTGGCCTGCAAGTGAGCTTGGGGGAGAGAATCAGATCTGAGTGACTGATTTCGTGGTTGGGAGGATAACAAGCTTTAAATGAGTTTCTCCAGTTTGGAAGGGTTCAGAAACTAAGAAAGCGCAGTACAGGTAAGTACATTATGACTACAGTATTTATTGAGGAATTCTTTTAAATCTGTCAGGGTTATTAGTGACTGTAAGTGGGGAATTCATAGTAAATCTGTGAAGGCTATTATTAAAAATAAATGAGACTTCATAGAAAATCCGTGTAGATTATTATTAACTGTAAATAAGAACTCATAGCAAATCTATGAAGGTCATTATTAACTATAATTGAGAGTTCACTGTAAGTCTGTGAGGGTTGTGGTTAATGGTAATGAAAATTAATCACAAAACCTGTAGGACTGTTGCTATAAAAGAATTATATAATGGAACTCGGTTAATCTTTATCTATTTTATTGGATAAGTCTGAATCAGAGAATATCCTGAGAATAACCAGAACCGTATTAAGAAATAACAAGTAAACATAATGTTGTACATGGCAATCGCAGAAACACGGTTAAGTAAAGTAAATACTACTATTCCATGTGAGTAATACATAAGACAGTGAACAATAGAGAGTTCAGTAAGATGAAAACCGGGTTTCACTATAACTTGCATACTAACACATTTAGCAACATTAAAGAACAGAACCATAAGACGTAAGGCCGAGGGGCTTACTGGCCTTATAATACGTCTCACGCCCCTATCACGAGGGCATAAGTAACTGGGTTGAGCATAGTACAGATGCGAAACCAAAAAGAAATAACTGAATGCCTTAAGTGACCGAGGCGGTAAATCTAGTATAATAAACTTGGAAAAATGATAGACGACCTGTAAATAAACATTTATATACACAGAAAATCACAAAGTAACCATTGCAGATAGACTATCGACGGAACCCTGTATATATTCAGGGGAAAAGCATATACATGTATGAACTATAAGACGCGAACGGACTTCTGGGGTAAGAAGTCATCAAAATAAGATATGCATATATCCGGCATCAGAACCTACAGAATAGTCCGTAGAAATAAATCGATAACCCGACAGACAAAACAACTGTAATCACAACCGACATTTACATTTAGGATTACAAAGGTTGAAATAGCTATCCACGGAAAAATAGAAGTATCTCTGTAATACAAGATGGTGAATACTAAATATCGTAAAACCCTTGTGAGAAAAACCATGCAACAAGATAAGTAACCAAGAAGCACATGAATGAACTGCTCAAATTCCAGATACATTAACCTTAACTGACAATGCCATTTATGAGAACCAAATGTATATATATAACAGAGTACATTACAGTGTAAGTCCTGTAATCAAATAATATACCGAAAACACAGTACCAGTAAATGAATAAGTCTGCCGATTGGCTTCATACTGTTTAAAGGAAAAGAAAGCTCATTATTATACTCAAGCCCTCGAGTAGGCTCGAGTAAGCCCATTTAAAGTATAAAAACCACCCAGGGTTTCACAATGAATCAAACCCTCAATAACAAAAATGCCGTCGAGAGCTTCACAGCTTGAGCAAGTCATAACGGAGTAGAACAAAACCCCTGGCATTGAAAGAAATGACATTCAGGATCGATCCCAAGTTAAATGAATTAAGAGACCATGTCTAGAGTAACTTACTTGGCGTTCATAGGCCGATTGAAACCCTGCAACTCCTGTTGTCGTAGGCTTTCACGCTTGGTACCCTGAACAGACACGCATTGCAGGAATAAATCAATCCCATTGTGGCAAACGAAAGATAGAAGAAAAGTCAGATATGTTAAAGAAAACAACAGTCACCTGGTGTAGCGGAAGCTCTGTCATTCAAACGCAGAGAAGTATCGACCTCATCCTCAACCGAAGAGGGTCGTCAACCAAGTGCAGGCAGCGGAGGGTTCTAGGCGGAAACCGGAACAAGTCCAAGAAGGCCATGACAGTTTCGACAGAGAACTGTTCAGCGAGGGAGCGTTGTTTCGCAATGCCAACCTTGCAAATGGCAGACCAAACCCTAGGTAAGCCTTTTCAATCAGCGCGAAACAATTACCACCGTAGATTCCAGACCTCGAATCCTAAACGTTCATCATAGGTATGATCCCGAGGTTATGGCGGGCTTAGCTGTGGCATTTACTGCCATCAGCTACCGTAGCCAGTTTCCCAAAAATCGTATAAGAGGAAATCGCAAGAAGACCAGGTGTCCCCGTCCGGACTGCAAGTGGATCGCTCTCCGGATTCACAAGTCGGTCGGAGCATTTTAGCATTAAAGTCAGTGGACAGGTGGTAGCGGGAACACCAAGGTGGCATGGCCATCCCGCCAAGTCCGAAGTGTCGCAATGTAAAAATCATCGCCACCAAATATTAACGTTAAACTATTAATACATTATGATTCGCAGGTGATTTTATTACCTCCAGTCAGTAGTAAATGTAATGTGAAGATTGGTGCAGGTAGTAAGTAGAATTTTTTTTTTTTTTACTATATATATGGGTAGTGACATTCATATTTTAAGAATTTTTAAGAAAATTAAATCTATATATTAAAAAAACCAATTTAAATACTACAAATCAAAATTTAACCATAAATTTTTTTGACCACCTAAAAAAACTACACTTAAAATATATCCTTGCAAATATATTTATGTTAACCAAACATAGCATTTAACCCATCCTTTCAGTGTGAAATAAGACCCCGAGGCATTCATTGTTTTGCAGAGGGGGATGAGTTTGAAGAAAGTGGAAATGGGTATGGAACCCTCAAATGCAAACCTAGCATTAGGTGTTTTACTCACCATATCTTCTATAGTTGGCTCTGCGTTGGGAGGTACACAATCAGTTCCTGCACTCTTTGTATTTGGGGATTTGGCTGCGAATGCAAGGACCAACAACTACATACCCAATTCAAGCGCTCGGGCAGATTTTGCACCTTATGGTCACACATTTTTCCACCGCCCCACTAGTCGCTTCACCGATGGCTGAACTGTATTCGATTTCATTGGTAACCATTATTATGTGTTTTGTGGAGCATGATTTGACAATTGATGTAATGCCCCATATGAATGTAAATATTTAATTTTATTGTGTTAAATGACAGACTGAATTGACATTATTATTTGTTTGAATTTAAATAATATTTTCTTAAAAAAAAAAAAAAATGTTTTTAAAAAACTCAGATTTCTGTGATCCAATTTTGTTTGAGAGAATAATTTCTGCAAAATCACATAACAAATCATTTGTCAACCCGTTTCGAACCAACCAATCATCACGACGAGTTGAAGATCCGATCTGAGCAATGAGTTAAATAGGGACAGCGAGCCATTCCAACAGCTAAATTTGACTGAGAAACGTTTAAACAGGACCTCTAACAGCGAGGTATGACCAAGTCCAAGGTGAGGAACCTAAATTTTATTTATTCTATTAATTTCCTTATTTATTATTATTATAATTATATATAATATATATTATTTGTAATGCTAAATTTATTATTACCAATTGTATTTAATATTTATTTATCATAATTTAATAAATATTAGTTTATTAATGAATATAAATGGTAAATCTGAAGGTCGGATTAACTTCAAACCAATAATTATGTATTTTAATTTATAATTTATTTATTTTATTTATTAATTAAATATTAGATACTATTAAAATCTTAATAATGATTATTCTTTGATAATTATATAATTACCCATATGATATTTCTATAATTATTAAATTTATATTATATTAATATAATAATCCAATAATAATATTTATTAAAAATGGGTAAATATGTTTATTACTAATTGTCTTTTTTCATTATATATATAATATTAATATTAATATGAATAATAATATATTGGTCATTTAAATAATTAAAATAGATATAATTGTAAATATTATTATATATACTCATTATTTTATTAATAAAAATTAAATTAACTCGAAGAACTTAAAGTTATGATTAATTAATTTTTATTTATATAATTTATTATTAATATTAATATTAATATATTCTTTATATTATGTATTTACCATAAGAATAAAATTTTTAATGATCATATTTAATTAATATATTAAATTTTACCATTATATTAATATTAATATATTAATAAGTAATATTTATTTAAATTATTAGAATAAAAATAATGTTGAATATTATTATCATATACCCATTATTTTATCAACCTAAAATTTTTAAACCTAGAACTCAATAAAACTAAAGAAACTATTATTTTTATTTATATAAGAATTTAATATTATTAATGTTAAAATTTAATATTATGCTAAACTAATGAAACTATAAACTATTATCATAGTATAATATTAACTTTTGGTTAATATTATTATTACAAGGGCTAATGACAAAAGGTTTATAATTGCTCATGCTATAATATTATCATAAGGAAAATTTAATTTTCTAGGAAAAGGGGTTAAAAGATTTAATTTAAAACCACACCGGATTAAGGAAGGATAAAGGAAAACCCGAGATAAAAGAGAAACAAGAATGAGGAGGCTAGGAAGACAGGGCTGGATCCAGCAACTACTAATCTTCCAGCCATAATCCCTATTAAAATTATTAGGCCTTTTTTTATTTATTTCAAGGGCCTCTCTAAAACTGCGCAATCTTTTACTTTATACTAAATTTGATATTCATCATTGAAATATCTTTTTTTCATTTTATTTATTTATTTTAAATATTACAAATATTTATAAATAAAAATTAATAATTAATATTATTAAACATAAAAAAAATAATAACATTAATAATATTAAACATTACTTATATTATTTTATGTGATATGAAAACATCACACTTATTAAAATTTTTGTGATATTTCATCTTCTCTATAATATATCATAAATTTACAGTGATGGCTTAAAAATAAAAGACTTTCAGTTAATTTATGTTTTCTTCTTTCTGTTTAATTGGGGAACTCCCGAACAGCTGTTATACAAGGGCGGTTACTCTTAAATTCAAACATTCCCCACTTCAATTTGATGCCTTTACACCTCAAAAATGAAATTATTATGCACGTATTATTATTGCACAGCACCGAAGAAACAGAGTTCCACATAACGTGTGTCCCGACGCTATAGAAGAGGGTGACACGTAAAGCAACGATTTTTCAGTAACTTTTGAGTAGCTCGCACGCAATGTAAAACTCACCCTCCACCCAAGTTTCCCGAATGGAGAGCGTGTTTCCGAGGTGGTCGCTGGGTTTGGTATTTGGAATGGATTTGCGTGTTTCTCAGGTGGTCGCTGGGGTTTTGGTATTTGGAATGGATTTGCAAGTAGTTTTACTCATGTTTATGTTTATGATGGTCAAAATTTGTGAGTAATCTTTATTTATGTATACTTATGGTTTTGTTTTTTGTTTGTTTTTTTTTTTTCCTCAAGACAAGAATGAATATTTGTATTTTATGTATACTCATGGTTTTGTTTGTTTGTTTTGTTTTTCCTCAAGACAAGAATGAGTATTTGTAGTACACTGTTAGTTAGTTAAAATCCGTGTTGGGTTACACGTGGTTACATCTTTTGTCATGAGACTTTGCTCTCTTTTTAATGAAAACTATTGATTTCAAATTAAATCTTCTAATGAGTTACAAAATAGATTATATTTTGAGATATATATAATTGAGAGAAAATGTCTAATAGAAAGTAAAATTTACTGTAGTATATTGGTCATTTTTTGGTTTCACTAGTTTCTTTCGGAACATTTTTTGGTTTCACTAGTTTCTTTCGGAATTTGATTAAGATTCAAACGTTGGTTTATCACTTGCCCACTCCCTGAGTTAGGTTCATTTGCATTGGTTTGCAGAATTTAGAGCTGCTCTTACAAGGTCATAATCTGTTGTCGAAGTGCTTCAACCTTTTTTATTTGTCTCGTTGCCATGCCTTGAAGCCTTATGAGTTCCTCTAACACAATCGATTTAGTGTCCATTTTTTTTGTTCCCTCATTAACATCACCATCATATCAATTTGTAGAGAACCAATTTGTTATGTCAGTTGATTAATTTTCTCACTATAGATGCCCCTATCATGCCTTTCTCTGGCACTGACACTCTCGCATACTCCTTTGTTGCTCATCATTTTACCCTGACCCTTCCTGGCGATTCCACCACTTGTTTCCAAGGACCAAACAATTTCCCACAATCAATTGTTCATGACCTTTCTCCCAAGTTTCTTCAACTCTCCCCCTCCATAGAGGTTGTCCAACCAATACGAGCCATGATAACCTTTGCCAATTGGGTCAAAATTGCCAATAATCCAATTTTCCTCCAGGCACCAGATGTCCTTGGTTGACACAGTTAAACCCTTATGCAATCCAATGGTGATGCTTCACAAGCTCGATTCACTGTACAAAAAGGCTACTTGTTGCATAATAGGAGGATTCAAATACTCATTTGACACAGTCAAATGTGGTTGATTGGTCCAACCAACCCAAGACTCAACAAATCAATGGCCTTTGCATTGCGTAGGAATTTGTTTGTCGAGACCTCACCATTCAACCCATAATTGCCTTCTTCGTAGAAATTCCGCACTATAAAAGCTAAAATGAAAGACCCAGATCCCCAAGATGAGCTGACAAGCCTTTGGTGAAGATAGATGAGAGCAAAGTTTCCCTCCCAGCCATTTGAACTAGAAGAATAAAAAGTCAGGACCGAAAAAAAGGGACATACTTAACTCGTAGTGCCACTATGTGTCGAGCCAAATTCCCCAAAGATTCCTAATGCAAAAGCTTTCACATCCATCAACATGCAAATGCTCAACATTCCTTGGATTATAGAGTGCCTCCGTGAATTCCCACATGCACGAGTAATAATGGAGACTTGCTTGCTCACAATGGCAACACTAATATGGATAATCCTCTGTGGAATTGGAAGCGTCACTTCAAAGATAAGTTGAATACTATGAGTTGCATCCTGTAGATGAGGAATGTATTAGTTCATGAGAATATTATTACTGTTGTTCATGTGGGTGGCCATGATAGCAACCCACGCTTCTTTTTTTATTTGTGTCTCACCCCCTATTATGATCATAGGCATAATATGATTTGAAGAATTAAATTAGGCCTTCGAATTTATGGTAGAGGCCATCAACCTACAACACCATTAATTTTTATTTTCCCTTCTTGTAGTTAATAGGCCCGACTGGCAAATTTATCAGCTTTTACATTTTGAGCTTGGGGAATGTGGAAGTATTCCCTCTTTGGAATATCTTTGAAGAGTCTTCTAACCCTATTCAGTAAATTCTTCGGGTGCTTATCTATGAGTGAAGTGTCTTTGAATAGATCTTGTATGATGATAAGGGAGTCACCCAATATTCAATGTGTGATACTTGAAGGGCTCTAGTGAGAATTAGACCTTAGAGTAAACCATGAAACTCTGCTTAGTTGTTTGTCATTTATCATAAACCCTAAATGCACATATTTTCCATATTTCCCCCGAAACTATACAAAA
>APFE031101267.1:16843-29854 GCA_000404065.3 Pinus taeda
TCACTTTCTACATTATTTGTAATGGTTTCAACAAACCAACAAAAAACCTATTAATAATAATTAAATACACCACTAACATTAATACTATTCATTTTTCCTCACAAGGAGAAAAACATAGTAACTTGCCAATCATAACATAAAATTAAAGCTACATACAAATTCAAGTTCCAACTTTTCTAAACATTTTTTCTAGACATCTAACCCCATATTTTTTTAATAAAAATTCCAATTCAACAAAACTAATAAAACTTATAAACATATATCTCAATTTTATGAAATGACTTAAATGGTAATAGAACTGATATCTACTCAAGAGTGAAAGTCCAAACTAAAATAATCCTCAAACTATTATATAAATTTAAAAATTAAAAAAATTCTCCAAGGATCTAGAAAGATTCTCCAAATCCAAATTCTCCAGGGATCTAAAAATTTAAGTCCAGGGATCTAGAAAGATTCTCCAAATCCAAAGAAATTGGGGGCTACTTCCACCCATAGCTTAAGGTAAGGTTATCCAATTTATATAACACGTCCTTATCCTTTCATATATAAATAATTAATTAAATACAAACTGTTTGAACAACTAACTAAATACACCATTTGTGGTGGGAGTGGAAGGAGTCATTTTCGAGGAGGGGGAGGGGGAATAAAACGCATCTAAACAAACCCAAGTTGCAACGACGGTGGGTGATCCTACCGACCCAAAATAATGGCGGTGAACTCTGATGGCGCTTATTCATTTTTATTTTTCTTTATTGTTATTGGGTGGGAAAATAGGCCGAAAATAATATTAACTATTTATATTTAATACTATTGTAGTTATATAAATTAATTTAATGTTTTTAAATATCAATTTCTATTATTTTCAAAAATATATTTTATTACGAATATAAAAAACATAAAACTATTTAATCTTTTTATTTTAATTTGTAATTATTAATTTATTTAGAATAATTATTATTAAAAATTTTAAATATTTAATAAAATTAATTATCCTCCCATTTATTATTATTAAATTTAAAAAATTCCATTAATCTCTCTTACATAGATATTAGTCGGTCTAAAGTAGGTGCATTGAATAGCAAAAGTTCTTTGCTTTGCAAGTTTTTATTTTTTAAATGCTTTGTTGTATTTATGTTCTACACAAGATTTGGAAAACTATTTAAAATGAACGACATTGAAAAAAAATAATAATAATATTTTGATCCAAATTTGTACCTCAATATGAGGGACATCATTAAAGGAGCCATGAAGACATCCAATGACATAAGGCTTAAGTGTCACCTTTTTGGGGGGCGGTGAGAGATTCAAAGGTATGAGGTTAGTTATGGTTATTATGATGACAAAGTGGACCTTATATTGTGTAACGGGATAGGTTGGTAACAATGGGCTTAAATAAAATTCTTTTTGGTAAAGTATTGGGTTGAAGCCACTTTTCAATTCTTAATATAAATATAATATAAAATTTTTTTTAATTGTTACAAAATATTATTTATTATGGTTATAATATTTTTTTAATTATTAAAAAATATTATATTATTTTAATAAAGATGTATGAATGTGTATTTTTTTGACATGTCATTAGATAGTTTTTTTTATCGATTTTTTAATTGTGGGTATTGTGAATTTTTTTATAATTTTAATGAATAATTTTAAGTGTTAATTTTTCATATCTCTATTGTGAATGTTGGTTTGTACTTTTCCATTGGTCAATTTATTCTTGGCAATTTTCCCTATGATCCACCGTCATTTCAAGCTAAGGTAAATATTCATCTTGCAAGGTGCCAACACTCGGCGCAAGGGATGGCTTTGTCATGTTGCATATGGATGATTTGAAGGTCGAATTATGGTTCATGATGGTTCCTCTGAGCTCAATTCGAATGACTTTGATTATGGCTACTTCTTGGGCCTTCTATTTGTATCTCTTGGTTTCTAGCTATTTGCTTCGTAGCTCCCCTAGCTCTTATATGTGTCAATTGATACATCTTGCCTTTATTTGGCCTTTCTTCAATGGACTTCACATGTTGGGCTCTAATTTTGGGTTACATTCTTTTGTTTTTGCCTTACCCACCTTAATACCCGAGTCTTCCTTCCTGGTTGTCGTCACATTCCTTATCCCTTGTCAACCCATTTCATGGTAGAATCATGGACCCACTCTTTTGACCAGTGCACCAAGAATTTACATGTATCCCTTTGTTATTACCTAGGGCAAGCTCCACCTTAGTTACAATTAGTTGTCCATCTGTTGATTCTCGCCCACCGTGCCCTAGAAAAGAGCTTGTAGTAAACGTGACACGACGTATTATAGAGAACAAGGAGGCTCTCGTGCCCAACAAAGGGCTAAGAGTTCTACTCATAAACATAAAGAGCATACTCCTCGACTGATTCAAGAGGAAATCAAGTAGGTGGAAAGAGAAATTACGGAGGAAAGACAGTGTCTGACTGACAACAAAGTGTTAGTTGAGGTTGCTAATTGGGTACTAGATACACTCGAGGACATTACAACTAGTATATGTACATAATGAACATCATTTGCCACATGAAGCTCTTATTGGACAAGGTTTTACTTGATAGAGATGAGACAGAAGAAGAAATTCTCTTAATACTAGATGAGATGTAGCTCACCATGAGCTTTATGGATCACAAGCTCAACCATGTAGAGGCATACTTAGGAACGTATACTAATGGAAGCCTTTAATTCTGGTAAGTCTAAATGACAATATCCGTCTAATTCCTTTGTTTTGAATTGTATTTCTATGGTTTTGTTTGTCAAGTTTGTTAATGGCCCTAATTGTCACACATTTTAATTTAGTTTTTTAGCCATTTTGTTGTACTTAAGTAAAAAAAAAAGTTATGGACATTGCTAAAATTTTAGTTCTGTCTCTAGTCTAGTTTCCCAAGTGACACACAAAGACAAAAATTTCACTTTTTTTATGTCTTTTTTTGAAAAATGAAAATAGAAAAAAATATTTTACCAAAAACAAGGCTCAAACAAAGTTCATCATGTCACTTGCAAAAATTAAATCAATGTGGGAAGAATAACAATTATTCCTCCCAACCACCAATGATAAACCTAACTCACACATACACATACAATTAATTAATGTGAAAATTGTAATTTTGATTTAATCTATCTAATATTACATATTATTTTGATTTAAATATTAATTACATTTAGTGTAAATATTATGACAACCTCTTATTTCAACCACCAAATTACATAAATTCAATCGATAAATATTTTATAACACAAGGATTCCATCCTCTTCCAACCTATCATTCTAAATTTCAATTGTATTTTACCTTGTTGTAAGTCTTCTTTAACTTATGCATAATGTTCGTTGACACTACAGATTCCAAAAGTATATTTTCAAAGTTTGAACTCTACATACTAATGGTCATAGCATGCATTTCATGAACCCACGTGTTGAGTGCATCATCCACTTTATTATTTTTCCCCTTAATGTACTTGATGTCAAATTCATATTTGCTAAGAAATTCTAGACATCTCGTTTGTCTAGAATTTAATGTTGGCTGCTCAAACATGTATTTTAGGCCATTATGGTTTGTCCCCAACTCTAACTTTCTACCTTGTGATAATGACTCGACAATCTCAATGTGTAAACAATAACCACACGCTCCAAGTCATGTGTAACATAATTCATTTCATGCTTTTTGAATTTTTTTTGACTAATAACAATTCCCAGACACATTTTGGGTAAAGGACTCCACCAAGTCCTTCTTTACATGTGCCTGTGCATATAATAAAAATCTTCCTTTGGATCCACAATATTTTAAATAATTGCACTAGTTAATAATTCTTTCAAGTGTTGGAAAATTTCTTCACACTGAGTAGTCCATCCAAAATTTATTCATTTCTTTTGCAATGAACTTATTATACATGCAATCTTGTAGAAACCTACAATGGATCTCCAATACAATCAAACTATAGCCACAAATAATCTCACTTGTCAAACATTCATTGGTTTATGCTATCCTTTGATTGCCTCAATCTTCTTTAGATCCATTGCTATGCCCTCTAAGATAATGTGGCCTAAATAGTATATTTTCCTTCGTTAAAAAGTGAACTTGCTTAAGTTGGCATACAATTGATAATCTTTCAGCCCCTATAGTACCATCCTCAAATGCTACTCATGCTCCTCCTCTATCTCGGAGTAGATAAGAATATTGTCCAAGAGACAATAACAATTTTGTCTAGGTAATCCATGAACACTCCATTCATTAGACACATAAAAATAGTTGATGCATGTGTTAACCCAAATTGTACTACTACAAAATTATAATGGTCACACCTTGTCGTGAAGGTTTTCTTGCTAATATCTTCTTCTATGATTTTCATTTGATGGTAACTTGACCTTAGATCAATCATGGAAAAATATCCTCTCTCTTTTCATCAAATCAAAAAGGTCACCAATCCTTAGCAAAGTATACTTGATCTTCATAATAACCTTATTCAATTGTCTAAAGTCAATACACAACCTCAAAGTTCCATCTTATTTCTTCACAAGAAGCATTGAGGAACCCCAAGGTGAGACACTTGATCATATATGGCCCTTCTTTAACAAATCTTCTAGTTGCATTTTCAAATCTTTCATATTTTGATATAGATTGGATAAATATATTATTTTCATCTATTCAAATGCTTTTAGAGTGGAAAAATTGGAGGAATCAACTTGCAAGCTCATTTTTACTAGTGGTCCCAGTTTGGAAAATTTTAGGTGAAAATTTTCATGAGCCATTTGTAGGCCTTAAATGATCACTTTTTGTGGTCCTGAATTTACTATGTACTAGATTCCATGATATAGAAATTAACACCTTTCCAATGATGCAATAACTTCAATTGGAGCTTTTATGAGAAAGTTATGCCTCTGAGAAGTTGACCTATTGAAATTGAACACCATAATTCAAGAGGATGCTTCGTCATCCCTCATTACTCGTGGAAGAGGGTCTAGCCACGTGAGAACTATGAAGAAAACTCTAGAAAGGTTGAGTTGTAACTCATATTAAGGGTTGAATGGATGAAATTTAACCCCTAGTTGGCTAGTGGGTTGTGTTATAACCAAACCACTAGGAGGAAAAGGGGTTTCATTATATTCCAATGCATTTTGTTCTATAGACAAGAAAATTAGTTGAGAGAGAGAGAGAGAACACAAACAAAGAGGATTTGTGTTTTATAGTAGATCAGGGGCCACATGCTTCATTCGTTTATACTTGCATCCATTTCCATTCAAAGAAAGAGAGATTAGAGTTGTCTCACCTTCGAGTCGAGTTTTCTACCGAAAGAGTTTCCGAGGTCATATCTTATGTTATTGTGGTTTTGTGAGTGATTGTTCTATTTGTTTTATATTTTCCACATATTTATATTTTGCATGCATACACAATAAACCACAATGTAATAATTCCATAAATCTAATTAAAAATTAACCCTCATAGTAAATATTTCAGAGTTCATTAATTTTTCTTTATCACATCTATTGTGATAAATTGTCTAGTGGAATACCTAACAATTTACAAATCATATTGGTATTAGAGGAGGTTTATTTGGGTATATTGTGGGGAGTTGCAAGGGATTCAGATTTGTTAAGTTGAAAGTCATAAAATCTTAGCCATGGCCAACAAATCTATTAATAACCCTCAAGATACGGTAGAGGTGAGATTTGCATGGTTGGAAGAGAAGATTGTAGATATTAGTTGTAATACGAATCTTCTTATGGAGCCTCTAAAAAACAAGCTTGGAATTGGAGAAGATGAAAATTCCAACTCATAGGTCATCTTAGGGATAGAGGATTGAGAAGAACCATAAAAGGAGATTAAGAGAGAACCTAAAAAAGAACAACCTGATTTGAGTTCCACATACCATTCATAGTCCTTGTTCAAGATGGAAGCAAAGGTCGACATCAAGCCATATCAAGGTGAGATTGACGCTTTGAAATTAATTCATTGGTTGTAATGATTAAAGTTTTATTTTAATATTGATCACAAAAAGGAAGAACATAAAATTTATTTTTATTTTTTGAAACTAGATGGTCATACCCTAACTTAGTAGCAAATTCATAAGGAAACCCTAAGACTAGAGGGGGATCCTCCAATGAGTAGATGGGAGGATTTCAAAACTCTCATAAAGTTTTAGTTCATGGCCTTACTTCACACAAAGACAAGGGTCGAGTGTATAGGAGTACACCACATAATCTAGGAAGATGGAAATAATGTTGGGTATCTCTTAGAAGAACCCATACATACTCCTCAAGTAATAGGGGGGTCTATGTGCATCCATTTAGAAAAGAAAATGATGATGTTCAAACCTAAAACGATGGATGAGGCTTGTGTATAGGCACAATACTTGGAAAACATATGCCAAAAGAAAAGGCAATCAAGTGGGTTGAAATAGAAGGAACACCAAGAAGCTTCCAAAGAAGGGAAAAATAAATGGAAAGTGGGGAAGGGAAAAAAAAAGAAAGCAACCACAAAACATTAATTGCAAAGATCCTAGCAACCACTGCAATCATTTATCATCATACAAAAGAGAAGTTCTCGTACCACATCATAACTCAACATGAAGAGCTAGAAGAAGGACATGAAGAAGAAAATTCTGATGGCCAGATATTTGAGTAATTAGGTGGAAAGCAGAGATTCAGATGTGGATGAGAATATTTTTTGCACAGTATTGTAAAAATTAGGTGAATATAACTAGCCTTTAACAACATGAAGAGAAAGAGATGACCAATCTCTTCCATATAAAGTTACAAGTTAAGACAATGAAAATTGATGTTTTGTTTGACTCAGGATCACAAACAAATCTCATCACAATAGAGATGGTCAAATTGGGATTAGAAGTTCGTTATCATCCAAGCCCATATTAATTGGGATGGGTAAATAAGGACACATAAATAAAGGTAACCAAATCATCGCAAAAATCAGATTTGCTATCAATGTTGATTTTATTGATGAGGCAAAATTGGATGTAATTCCACTTGATGTATGTGGAGTGGTCTTTGGAAGTCCCTATATGTACATGTGGGATGCAATCTTAATGCAAAGAGCCAACCAATATTGCCTCATCAAGGATGAAAAATCCTTCATTATTAATGCACATAAGGGAAATTCCAAAATTTTGATTGCAAGTGCCAACCAACCAAAGCAATTGATCATTTCTAGCAAGGAGTATGTTTTACTATTTTTAGAGAAAATTGTTCTATAGAAGAGTCAGTGGGAGTAAAGTCATCCCTGGAGGGGTATAATAAGGAATAAAAACATCAACTGGAAGAGTTGCTACATGCATACAAGGGTGTGTTCAAGGAGCCTAAAGAGTTATTGCCGAAGAGGGAAGTGGAGCATGATATTTAATTATTGTCAAATCCTCTATTACCAAACATTTGGCTGTACATGCCATCCGTTATAGAGACAAACAAGGTGTAGAAGTAGCGATGACAATTGATGGAACAAGGTATCTTCAACCAAGTACCTCACCATGTGGATTGCCCATCATAAATGTTCCTCCTTTGTAGTGTATCATAACAAAAATATTGTGGTATAATACATCACACTGCAACAAAAATCCCTTAAATGGGATACATGAAACTCTTCATATTTTCAAGAAAATTTTCTCAGTCCTTATCTTATCTTCTTGTGGGATGGGACTATGTTGCATGCAATTTTTTCATGCAATGTAGATTGTGCCACACAAAAATTATTTTCATGCAATATGCCTAATTTTCGCTAAAAAAACTAAGTCGTTCCAGATAGTAATTTTTACAAAATCTAAGTTGATGGCTATCATGGAAGCCACAAACTCGACGTCCTAAGCCAAGTTCGATCACTTACATGCTAAATCGATCCTCATGCAGGACAAACCTAATACAAATCAAAATTTGGAGGTTTTGACCTTGATTTTTGATGGACAAAATTAATTTGCCACTTAACATAGAGAAAAGCTTTATTATTCTATAATATACCCATAAAAATCTAGCGTGGAAACCAAACTCTCATACCAATCCATAACAACCCATTACGAAAATCACCAAAAAAAAATTGATAACCAAAAAGTTAAATACGTGTAATAGGAGAAAAAAAACCTTATACATCTACTAATAATTTAAAATTCATAAATAAATTTTATTTAAACACATACAACAATATTTAAACATTAAAAACATAGAATAATGCAATAATAAAATACAACATTTTCTACCTAAAATAAAACCCAAAATATTCATAATTAAATTAATTTTTTCCAAATTTCACTCTTATTTAAATTTCATGCATAATAGACTGATGTAAATAATTTTTTTTGTTAAGGTTTTAATCAAATTCAAATTGTAAAAAATTTAAAAACACTACACCCGCTTTTAGTGATCGTAACACAATGTTCTCTTTAATATTTACATTGATGGACTTACTGGATTCGTACAAATGGGTAACATATACTTTGGGATCTCAATAATATATATTTTGGATTTGGATATTGTTAACGCGTGTGTGAAAATTCAAAATTTTGAATATCACATTTCAAATCTTTGTTAACATTTTTCATGTTCAATGTTCAACGTCTTGGGATTTATCGGGTTAAAATTAACATTATCGTAAGGTGTTTTTTTTCTTATGAAAGGAACTCTCTTCTTAGATTATGTGTACATTCGTGTGCTCTTGATTTTAAGTGTTAGATGATTAAAATAGTTTGAGTCATCTGATTCATTCCACTGGTATTAAATTAAAAAATTAGTTATAAATTTAGTTATAAGACTCGCGAGGTAGGAAGAAGGCAGGAGGCATCTATCGAACCATCTTCATCGCAGGTTCTGCCAACAAGCAAACAAAAATGGTGTCAAGGTTGCTTAAACGCCGAGGAGTGATTATGCCAGGCTCAATTTTCCTCACCTTAAACGCTATTTGGAAGCTAATTCCTTCTCCCCCTAGACTGGTAATTCTACATTGCCATCGTCCGTTGATCGCCAAGCTACAAGAAATTTGCCAAAGCTTGAAACAACCTTTGGAAAGCATGTCTAAGACTCAAGAATCAGAAGAAATTTCATGTGCATATGAGAATTTAGGCTTTCTTGGGTCGGTACAAGATGAAGATGTGAAGAAAAATGATGTTGTGTCTATCAAGTCCAAAATTTGGTGTTTTCAATGCAAGCATGCAGGATGTGTTTGAGGACTTTGCATCCAGCGCGTCTTCTCTTTCCATGAGAATATTTTCTTTTTTTGTCTTGATCAATAGTTCCAGTACCACTTGACATGTTCTTATTCATTTGAACATTTTATGGTGATTGAGGATTTAGGGAAACAAATTTATTTTTATTTTTTCCAATAGCACTTGACCTGTTCTTATACATTTGAACATTTTATGGTGATTGGAGTGTCAGAATTATAAAATCAACTTGTGCATGTGTTATGAGAAAAATGGAACCTTCCCAATGGGTTGAAGTGCAAATTTTCCCATGGACACAATGACCTTAGGCCTTTATCAACTTCATCGAGTCTTTTATCAGGTGCAACAATTGGAACTCGGCCTTCAACTACGTTTTTTCTAAGATCTTATTCCAGTGAGGAGTTTGATGATGTAAATCTACTCGAATATGAGAGTTTTTATTTTTAGAGTTACGTTGAATCCCTTACAGTTCCTCATCCAACTAGATGTATTTATCACTTGCACATTCATATGTAATTTTCAATTTGTAGCGAACTAGTACATGATAGATTCCCTAGATTAGGCGTCATACATCCTTCAGTTACTAGAAATGAGCTGAAAAATTTTTTCATCTTCGGAGCCAGGTATGGTTGAATTGAAAAGGAGGGAGCTGGAGGTTTATCATTAGCTTCTTCTAGATGGAATAGAATTGGGAGCTGGTCAGGGGATCCTCTAGACCCTACCCAAGATTAAGATCTTCCTACCTCTTATAACACTTTCCTAGCCAAAGAAATATATCTAGCCTTTCAGAAATACCATCTCTTCCTTTCCTAAAATTCCTCCAAGTAGGGACTAACTTCATAGGTTCCAACATCAACCAGAGTAAGCTCCTCAAAGAGATTAGATACATAGTCTTCCAGAGGATCAACCCTACTAGTCTCTCCCCATACCTCTCAGGAACTTAGGGTAAAGTGTCAATCCTCGTCAACCAATCATCTGATTGATCATCCCTTTAATTGCCAGCTTCAAAATCATGTTCGATTGATTAGCTTTTTCATAATAGAAGGGAGGAGGAAGTACGGGAGACCACCTACAACCAATTAGATAGGGCGTGAGGAACAAGTTCTTGAGCACATATTTTGGTTTGAGCAAGCAAGAGTTTTTCAAGTTGAGGTTATTAAGATACCAACGAAAACAACCACTTTCATCATTTTCTTTCCAGCTAACAGTATAAAGTGAGTCATGCTATAAGGGTGATTACCAAACCAAGTAGGGCATGAATGATTAAGACCTGGGTGGAGCAGCAGGTTGGTCTCTATTGGTTGTTACCTTACCATATCAGTGTGAGAAGAGGAGGGGTTGAGATTGAAATGCGTGAATAAATTGAAAATGAATGAAGAAGTTGTCTTGAAGTGAATTCCTTCGCCCCCTAGACTGGTAATTTTGTGTTGCCATTGTCTGTTGATGCCAAGCTACAAGCAATTTTCCAAAACTCGAAACAACCTTTGGAAAGCACGTCTAAGATAGAAGTATCAGAGGAAATTTCATGTACATATGAGAATTCAAGCTCTCATGGGTCAGTGCGGGATGAAGATGCGAAGAAGAATGACGTTGTGTCTATCAAGTCAGAGACTTGTGATTATGATAATAGGGATGATTCCACCATTACAACATTGAATTTAGCTAGGGAATTAGAATATCCTTCAGTTTCCAAGTCAAAGACACAGGTAGAGACAAAAACAAATACTTTGATGATTCCACCATTACAACATTGAATTCAGCTGGGGAATCAAAATTTCCTTCAGCTTCCAAGTTAGAGACACAAGCAGAGACAGAAACAGATACTTTGTGTTGCATGCCATCCTTCTCGACCTCCTTGAAATGGGTAGAGATTGGTGATTATTTTCTCAATATTCCTTCTCTGGACATGGACATTAACTGGGATGCGCTCTCCTAATATTATAATTTTTTGTACTTGTGTAAAGTTAACATTTAGTAGTTGCAATTTTTAGTATGATGGGCTGTGCCTAAACATGTTGTTATCAGATAGATAAATAAATACCATCTTCCTCTGTAATTTATTCATTTATCAGTTTGTGTATCATAATGTTGAATTCATTTGTCAATTTTTCCTTCTGTATTTCACATCGCATATAAATTACTAAGCTTTATACTTAATATCACATACCCACCAAACTTTAAGTTTCAGATGACATGCCCAGTCATGATAAATGTGATGTAGAATAGCAAATACAATGTTATCAATACCCATCAAACTTTAAGTTTCAGATGGCATGCCCACTCATGATAGATGTGATGTAGAATAATAGATGTAGTGTTTTCCTTTCAGACAGTGCATCTTGGTATGGAAGGAACTTATTCTTCTCTCTTTTCTTACGAAACTCTAATCCCTAGCATAATTAATTTCATGCATAATATTACTTGCATAATATTGGATTCATAGTGAGTGATGGATAAGAGAAACAACCTTCCTTATTCCCTTTTTGTCTTGATCAATAGTTCCAATACCACTTGACCTGTTCTTATTCATTTGAACATTTTATGGTGATTGAGGAGTCAAGGAAACAATTTTATTTTTATCTTTTTCTAGTAGCACTTGACTTGTTCTTATACATTTGAACATTTTATGGTGATTGGAGTGTCAGAAATATAAAATCAAGTTGTGCATGCATTATGAGAAAAATGGAACCTTCCCAAATGGGTTGAAGTGCAAATTTTCCCATGGACACAATGACCTTAGGCCTTTATCAACTTCATTAAGTCTTCTATTAGGTGGAACAGTTAGAACTCGGCCTTCAACTACGATTTCTCTAGGATCTTATTCTAGTGAGGAATTTGATGATGTAAATCTACTCAAATCTGAGAGTTTTTTTTTTTTAGAGTTACTTTGAATCCCTTACAGTTTCTCATCCAACTAGATGTATTTATCACTTTCACATTCATATGTAGTTTTTAATTTGTAGCAAACTGGTACATGACAGATTCCCCAGATGAGGCGTCATACATCCTTCAGTTACTAGAAATGAGTTGAAGAAAGTTGTCATCTTCAAAGCTAGGTATGGTTGAATTGAAAAGGAGCGAGTTGGAGGTTTATCATCAGCTTCTTCTAGCTAGAATAGAATTGGGAGGTGGTCAGGGGATCCTCTAGACCCTACCCAAGATTGAGATCTTCCTACCTCTTATAACACTTTCCTAGCCAAAGAAATATATCTAACCTTTTAGAAATACCATCTCTTCCTTTCCTAAAATTCCTCCAGGTAGGGACTAACTTCATAGGTTCAACATCAACCAGATTAAGCTCCTCAAAGAGATTAGATACATAGTTTGCCAGAGGATCAACCCTAACAACCTCTCCCCGTACCTCTCAGGAACTTAAGGTAAAGTGTCAATCCTCATCAACCAATCATCTAATTGATCATCCCTTTAACTGCTAGCTTCAAAGCCTGTTCGATTGATTAAATTTTTCATCATAGAAGGGAGGAGGAAAGTAGGTGTGACCACCTACAACTAATTAGATATGCCGAGAGGAACAAGGTCTTGAGCACATATACCAGTCCAAGAAAGAAAGAGCTTTTCAAGTTGAGGTTATTAAGATACTAATGAAAACAACCCCTTTAATCGTTTTCTTTCCAGCTAACAGTATAAAGTCAACTGTGTTATAAGGGTGATTACCAAACCGAGCAGGGCATAAATGATTGAGACCTGGATGTGTTGGGTCTTGAAAATGTCGTTCATTTCCATTACACTTTCACTATTATGTCCATTAGATCACCTCCATTTCACTACTATGTCACTACATTCATCCCACTTTCATTATCATTGGGCCACATTTATGTTTTTCCAAA
>APFE031101271.1:0-27470 GCA_000404065.3 Pinus taeda
CTCGTACTCGACAAAAATGTGTAGCGTAGTGACAAGACCCTTCATCAACTTAAAAGGGTTATAATTCAACAAGGGACATCTGACAAGAACCCTATCAACCTACCTATAAGCAAATAGGTATTCCAAATTGTGTCACAAGGATAACATTTAATGCCAAGGGGCATCCTTTGTATAGTATCTCTAAACCTACTACATTAGATAGGATTCCATTTATGTCCTTAGTTAGTTTTCCTTTCATGTAGTTAATTTTTGTGTCTTTATATTTTATGTGTTAAAATATAATTTCTATTCTAGCAGATGTTTTTATGTACACATGATGATTTTGACTTTAAGCGGATATGTATTTGATGGACTTGTGTTTTCTTATATACAAGATTATGGACTCTCATATTCCTTCAATGGAGAAACATGTCCACATGTAGAGGTAGATGTTATCCACAACTTTGTCAACAATTTGAGGAAGAAGTGTACAATTATTTTTTAAGGATCAAAGTCATTAACCAACATAAATATATGATTTTAAACCCAATTTATGAAAGTTTTATTATAAATGATGCTAGTATGGCCATTTAATTATGTAACAAAACCAAGGTAAGCATTTTATTTTGGCAAATTATTTCATCCTAGGATGTTTTTTACCCTCCCTGAACTAAATGTGATTCTAAACACGCCTATTTGACATAGTTTTTCTTCCAGGTAAAACCCTAAAGCTAGGATGGAATTCATTGGCAAGGTGTTAGGTGAGTCCTAGTGTTATCGAGGCTATTGTAAAAGTATGTTTGTGAATAATGTTAGTGAAAGTTACCTCGCAGTTAGACACCATGGCTAAATTATTTTATTATAAACACACTTTATCTCATAATAGATCATATTGTGCCACAGAATTGGGTAATGTCTTGAGGGTCTAGTCTAAATGTGTATTTCCCCTTCTAAGGGTTGAATTAATTGTAATATTTTGATGTAGAAACATTATAGTGTGTGGTCCTTCACAGGTAGACACCATGGCTAAAATATTTGAGGGTGAAAAATGATTAATCCCCTCTACACTTAATTAATCAATTTTTCTCATTAAAATAAATAAAATTCCTAAGATGGAAAATTAATTAATTTTGAGTCAAAAAATAATTATAGAGAAATTAATTTCTCTCCAAGTAGAAAATTATCAAAAATTCCTGGGTCCAAAGGAAGTCAATTTTTGGAGGTCCTCCACCAAGGTAAAAATGAATATTTTAAGAAAATTTGAGCCATAGGAGCTTGATGGTTAAGTCAAAGCTAATTTTTTGAGGAAATTAATCCATAATATTAATTTTTTGATTAATAAAAAATGGTTTTAAAGAAAAAATTGAATTTTTCCTCAAAATTAAAAATTCGAGAATGAAGATTAAAATAGGATTAAATTATTTTTGACAATTGGGATTATTTTGACGAGGATTAAGCCAACTAGCCATTATTTTCCACTTGGAGGGTTTTTCTATATATAAAATAGCTATTGAGATTCTATTTGATATCTTTGGATAAAGAATATTTTGTAACACTAGTATTGAGTTGTTCCTCTACTGGGAACATTTTTTATCATAATAGAAAGACTTTGGGTTTCAGTTCATGGTGTTCTTCTATGTGATAATATGTGGTATGTGTTACGTGTGTTCATCCTATATTGTGCTAAATGAATTTTAACTATTAATTCATTTGTTGGTGATAAGAGCATTCTATCAGTATGATCTATCTTAGGTGATTTGATTCACCATATGGATTAACTATCTGGGTAATTCATCCAAGCAAGGAAGTTTTATCTAGGTCATTGAGGGTAAGATCTAGCCACCCCAGATTCCAGAATGGAAACCTTCAGCTGAAGGAAGGAAGTCGTCCAGCCTTTTAAGTTTTTCTTAAGTGGTTTTGCAGTAAATTTTTGGGTTTTTAGGGGACCACATTCATTTGTTTGCTCCTAGCGGTTAGCTGCATCCCTTTAGGGCTCCTTTTCCCTAAGTCGCAATCCCTAGGGCCCCTTTTCTCCTTATCGCAACCCTCTAAGGGCTTCCTCCCTAGGTGGTAGCTCTTTCGGGGCTTGGATGCAGGCCCTTACAGGCCTTTCTCCCTTAGACGTAAGCCTAGTTAGGCTAGTGACATCCCTTCTAGGGATTTTTCTCCCTTAGAGTAGGCCTTAAAGGTCATTTTTTTTTGCTAGCCTAAAGCCTTGTCAGGATTTTTCCATCCATCATTGGGAATTTTTGGCTTGGTTGTGGGGTTCCTGGCATAAACATTTAACGTTTTCTTGTGATTGTAGGCCTATGATAAAGTTTTACATTTTGTTTAATCTCTAACATCTTCTGTTGCAGCAAATTTTTTTGCTAACATTGTGGTTGCATGAAATGGACGTCATCTCCAAGCCTTCTAGCCCTCAACTAGGCCTTTAAGCCTCTTGGTTTACTCTTTGGTCCTTCAATGTCTTGTCTTTTTTTCTAAATCCATCTATTCATTCTCATAACACCAATAAAAAACATTTAAAGTAACTAAAAAACATTAATTAATCACTTAACTTCATCAATTAATCATTCAAGTTCATTAGGCATTAAGTGCTTGGCTCCTTCTTAACTTCTTGGAAGACTGAATCATTGATTTTCCGAGTTGATATACGTCTGATAAATTCAATTTAAAGGTTCGATCTAAATGTTATTTTTCTGGTATATAACCTGCAAGTGGTCCCAAAACTAATTGGCAGTCATTGGAAGGTATCTTATTTTGAGTTTCTAGCTCATTCTTGACAGCTTGCATTCTTTTTCAAGTGTTGGTATAGTCATTGCAAGGTATGATATAAATTTGAAGACCTTCGAATACAAGGTTGTAGGAGTAATAAATTTTACTAAAGGCTCTAAAAATAACTAAATAAATAATATAATTCATAAGCATTAATTATTTAAGTGATTTGGGCTTCAATTTTGGTCAAAGGGTTCATTGGTGTCTTGTCATATTTTGCAATTGCCATTTTGCATTTAAGTGCTCTTCATTGATTTAGCATTCTTTCTTCAAGAACATAATTGGTGAACCTAATTCATAAGTGCTCTAAAAGGCTAACTGGATTGCCCATTTCTCTATAAAATAAAGTTGTGGATTAATGATATTTTCTCTCATTCCATTGTGACAATGGTTCTGAGGAATATCTTTACTTGTCATTGCAATCACGTTAAGTGGATAATTGAATAAGTAGTTATATTGTTGCTTATGGTCAACGTGGAAATTTCTTTTGTGACAAGTGTAACTAATGTTGTGTATTGTGGTAATCCAAAAGAATTGTTAGTTGTATTTAAGTTCTCTATCTTGTGTACCTAATTGACACATTTGTACACTATTGTTAATTTCCATCCTAATTGGCATTATTGAAGGAAGCATTGTGTTTATGGTTGTTTCAAGAGCAATTGTCTTGATCTTGACAACATTTTTGCGCTTTCTATCTTGTTCCATTGAGCGTCTCCTTTTTAGTGAATATGACATTATATATTGAGTTAATTACTTCGTTGTTCTAATATCATTGTAGTTTGTCACCAAGTGCTTAATACATTTAACAATCTCACTAAAAGTAATCTCTCTTCCTACATTTACATCCTAGGATTATACTTGCATTTAATTAATTTACCTCCAAGCATAAGCTTGGTTGAAATACTCTTAGGACCACCTTTTTCATCTAGCTTACGAAGTCTAGAAACTCTTTAATGGTTAACATGGTGACCTTGCAATTGTCAGAGCCTTAGTCTCTGCAACACCAGAGGAATCAGGTGGTTAGATTTCCAAGGGAGGTATCACTACTATAGCCATTGATATCTTTCCATAGGCTTCTCTCAGGATCCTACTCTAGATACTAGCTTGAAAACAACTAAGGGAAAGGATTCACCTAGTTAGGTGTCTAATCTAAAATAGACGAAGATATTACATTTTACTTAGTTTTAGGGTGTTTCATTTCATACAGGACATTGAAGCATCCTAATGCAACAATTTTTAATCTAGTTACTTGGTAAATAATTTATATTAAGCAAGTATTTGACTCCATTAAAGAATTGGTCTTTCAAGATAGCCTAATATAATCATTAAACTCACTAAATTAACCATGTTGCTAGGCCATTCAGTTGTGTCTCCCGGTCTTGTCAATTTTCAATGGATCTTTCCATCTTCACATTTCATAGGGACTACCCTCCATAGCATGTTGTAGGGAGACAACTAGAATAGAGAGGATGAGGATTAGAGTGACAACCCCCACCTTGATCGTTGTCGTATTTGTACTGTAAAATTTGAGCGACAAGAAGACGACTTGACATTGGTGTCATCAACATATATTTTCCACTAATCGGGTTTGAATGGGTAAGATTCAAGGGCTTGCTTCTCAAATTTCTCCATGAAAAGGTTTGCTACAATGGATGAGAAAGGGGATCTCATTACAACTCTCATGGTTTGTTCATATTACTTACCTTAGAAGATAAAAAATGTAGTGTAGGAAAACATCAGTAAGACTGTCGGTTTGAGGATCAACTAATTCTTTGATAACATTGATGGCCTTAGTAAGAAGAATCATGGTGTATAGGGATACCACGTCAAATTTGATAAGCTAGTCCTCATTTTTAACTTTTTCTTTCTCAATCATCTTCACAATCTCACTTAGATCTTTGATAAATGAATCATAATAACCTACAAGGGGATTAAGGATTTTAGAGACATATTTTGCAAGTTCATAAGCAGGGGAGCCAATAGCGTTGACAATAGGTCTTAAGGGTACCCTATCCTTGTGGATTTTAGGGAGACCTTAAATTCTTGGTGTAATTTCATAATTAGGCGTAAGTCATTTTTTAGTCCATTCATCTAAGTTAGATTTCTTAATGATCCTTTTGACTTATTTTATAATTATAAAAATTGATTTATTTTCTAACATTTTGTAGCTATCACTATACTCAAGGTGTTCATTCATGTTTTTAATATAGTCACTATTTTCCATAACAATAGTGGTGCCACCCTTAATAGCCTTAAGGATGACAATATTGTCATTGTTTTTAATGCTCTTGATAGCTAAACGTTCTTCTTTGTTAATATTGTCCTCAGGAGGCCTAGAGTTTTTTAATATAGAAGTGTAGTCCAATATTATGGCCTCTTTGTCCTAAGTGCTCAAATCATTAATACTCTCCTCAATATTACAAATGGTGCTTTCAAAAGGTATCTTATTAGGAGCAATGGAAAAATTAAGGCCCTTATTTAGAACATTATATTCTTCTTTCGTTAAATGGTAAGAGGATAGATTAATAAAATGTTTAGGGTTTCTACAGGGAACTATGTTATTATTAAGAGAAAGAGTGTTGGGCGTGTTGTCTATTGGGGAATTATTATAAGAGCTAAATTTTATGTTGTTGGGGTGGTATCCTGAGCTACCCTTGAGGATGTTGACATTGTTATTAATATTAGGGCTAGACTTATTGTTTGAAGAGCCCATCAAGTTTTCCTTTTCAATAGTGTTATCATTTAGACTATTAGATTTTTTATGATTGGTCGAGGTGTCATAAAATGAGCTACAGTGAGAAGCATTGACATCATGGACGCAAGATATGTTAATGTTGGCTAAAGGTTTTATCATGGAAGTGAGATATGTTATCGTAGGTTGAGATGTAATCAACTGAGTTGGAGTAAGAGGTGATATCTGTGTTAAAACGATTAATACCATCAACATGTGTGAACATGTTGTCATCGTCCTCAACTTTGGTACTTGGTTCGTTGGTGGAGTTTAAGATGCTTTTTTAGAGATTCATAATCGAACCCATATTTTGTGTAGCATGATTCGGATTATCCATAGTATTGTGTTCATTCTGTCGATGTTTCAAACCCCAAAGGGGGTCCATCATCAAGACTAAATTTGATAGAATATGAATAATAGTTCTTTGAGAGAAGAGTCTTTCGATCTGAGTATAAATAAACCTAGATCCTTAAATTTTTATAAAGAAGACGACCCTTATATATATATATATATATATATATATATATATATATATATATATATATATAATATATATATATATATATATATAATATATATATATATATTATATATATAGTATATATATATATATATATATATATATATAATGAATTTTTTTTTATTTTTTTTAATATTTATTTTTCAATTTATATAATATTTCTAATAATTTTAGTTTAGTTTAATTATTAATTATTTTAGTTCAGATTATTTAGCTTTAATTATTCTACTTAGTTGATTAATTGTAAGTTTTAATGAAATTTTTATTATTTTTATAATAGTTTTATTTTTATTTTAATAAAAATTAAATTTTATTTTTATTTTTCCTATTTTTATTTAACCTAAGAATCTAAAAATATTATAATTCATATAGTTAATTCATAAATTAGTTTAATTAATTAATTTATAATTCTTGCTATTGTTTTTTATTTTTATTTTAGTTAATTATCCTAAGTTCTAATTAATTAATTAATTAATTAATTTTTAATAATTTAATTCATAATTCATTTTTTTTTATTATTATTATTTTCCTTTTTTCATTGTTAATCTTATTTAGCCTAAATTGTCTAATTGATAAATAAGTAAATTATTTTAATCCTTTGATTAATTAACCAATTAATAAATTTATTTATAATTTTTATAATTTCTTATCAAATGTTAATTTTTGGTTATTATTAATTATTTTTTAATTTAATTAATTGACTTAATTAATTTTATTAATATGAAAACCTTTGATACTATGTTTCTAAAGGCTTGGAGGGGTTTATTTGTCTAATCAGGGGAAGCCAGTGTCCACTAATCTCGCTCCCATTGTCCCTATTGAGGTTCCAAGGAAATTTCATAATTTCGATGGCTTCTCTGATTTTTCTTTTTTGATAACTATCCTCTCTTGCAATTATTTTAGCGTCTTCCAAACACACATGATTTTTGGTTTTGGATGAGTGTTCTACAAGGCTGATGTACGGGATATCTCATTCTTTATATCAGCCTTGTGCTCTTTAAGTCTTATTTTCAAAGACCGACTTGTTTCCCCAATATAACTCTTGCCACAAGAGCAATCAATCTTGTACACACCCTTGAGTTGTTGACGATCAATGTTATCCTTTACTGACATCATCATTTGCCTTATTGTTCAACATGTTGTAAATTGAGTGTTTATGTTATTCTTTCTTAAAAATTTTGCAATCTTATCGGTAATCCCTTGGATGACTGGAAGGTAAACTTTTCCATAATTTTCTTTCTTGTTTTTAGGAGGACGCTTAGAGAGGACCTTATCCTGAGCTCTTCTTATAGCCTTCTTAATACTAAACTCTTTGTATCCTAGGTTTTTTAAGACAGATGTTAAGTGTTCAATTTTTTCATTTAGGTGATCAGGGTCAGAAATCCTAAGAGCCCTAACAGCTAGAGTGTTTTAAGACACCAGATTTTTGGGAAGGATGATGGTATGAGTCAACATGAAGATAGCTATCAGTATGAGTTTTCTTTCTATAGACCTGGTGTCCCAAAGTACCATCCTCTTTTCTACTGGTCAGTACATCTAGAAATGGGATCTTACTGTTCTCTTCAAGCTCCATAGTATACTTGATTTCAGAAGATATAGAGTTAAGATGATTGAAAAACTTCTCCAGTTCAGCCTTGCCATGAGTCCATTTTAAGTTTGTGTCATCAACAAATCTTTTCCACCAAGTTGGCTTCAAAGGGTATGAGTCAAGTGCTTTTCTTTCAAAGTACTCCATATATAAGTTGGCGACAATAGGTGAGAGTGAGGAACCCATGGCGACTCCTGATATTTGTTCATAATAGTGATATTGAAAGCTAAAAAATGTGGACTGTAAACAAATTTCTGCAAGCTTTGCTATTTTAGGATTGGTGGCTATCTTTATAACATGAACAGCTTCATCTAGACAGGCTGTCTTCTTTTGGTGAAATTGTTTCTGCGCTGCCTTTCTTTGGTGAAATCATTT
Organism: Pinus taeda; assembly: GCA_000404065.3. Classification (NCBI taxonomy): domain Eukaryota; kingdom Viridiplantae; phylum Streptophyta; class Pinopsida; order Pinales; family Pinaceae; genus Pinus; species Pinus taeda. The sequence goes on from APFE031101271.1 coordinate 7,969, forward strand.
ATGCGGTGCCTTTCTTTAAACTACTCAATATTATTGTTAAACTTCTTGAGTGAAAATTGTTTTAGCTTTTTCAATTTTCAATTTTTTGTAATTTAATCTTCCATTTTCAGCTTTGATGGTAGTAACGACATCAATAATAACCCAGAGAGCAAGTTGAATGTTGGATGCTATATTTAAGTGGGATGAAAATGATTTGAGGTTTAATTGATTCAGTTTGGAGAGACTTACTTTTATTTCCTACCTAATAAATACTAAGAATAGTTTAAAGAATTCTTTGGAGTTGTACTGGATTTTTAAACGATGTTTCATTCTTGCAAATGTAGCAATGATACCTAGGTCATGCCATTTCTTCAAAAATGATAGATTTGCAGCTTCTTTCTGAATCTTTTTTCTGGTTCTCTCCAAAAGACCATTTCCTTCCATACATCCAATATATATAGGGAAATAATGATGGTTTTTAGGTTTTGTGGTTGGAATTTTTAGTTTGGAAACTTGGATTCACCATAGTCATTTTATAAGAATGTTTAGGTTTCGGGTCCATAAGTGGATCCATCATCAAAACATAAAGACCTAACAAAATAATGTTGAGAGAACAACAATATATATACACAAAATAGAATAAAAAAGAAAGAACTTAAAAATTTCTTGGCTCTAATGGGAAAACCTTAATAATATAAAGGCAAATAAATAATTAATAAATGTAATATTTTAATAAATTAAAAAGTGAATTATTAATATATTAAGATAAAATATATAATGATAATGCTTTTATTATTAATGTTTATTAGTTAATGTATTAATATTATGTTAATAATCAAAATATTATGATATTAACGTGATACTATATTAAAACAATTTATTAATTACCTTACTTTTATTAAATAAGAAAAATACTAAGTCTAATAGTATTATAATGATAATAATATTGTATTAATGTTATAATACAAATTTAATAATTAATATTATAACTAACTAACTCTAGGCTAATAATTTATATTATTTTTAATTAACCTTAACACTAGTATTCTAATATTATCGTAGAGTTTATTCTTAATTATGTAGGAACCGAAGGGAAAGAGGAATAGAAAGGGAATGGGGAAGGATAATTTATAGGAAAAGTTGAGGGAGGTAAGAATGGGCAGAACTTAAGATTTTTCAAGGAAGGGAATCCAACTATTGTTGATTTCAAGGTCATTGTCTCTATTCAAATTGTTAGAGTTTTTTATGATCTTAAAATCTTCTCTAAAGGGTATTCTTAAATAATGGTTTTCTCTAGCAATAATTTCAACGTTTTTAAGATTTATATGGTGCCTGGGTTTAATAGAGTGCTCAGTAAGGGTGGAAGAGTGAACACGTTCATGTCTAATATGAGCAACATGTTCCTTCACCCTTATTCTAAAATATCTTCATGTTTCCCCAATGTAGCATTTACCACAAGAACAAATTATTCTATAGATCCCTTGGTGCTAAGGTGGGTCAATGTGGTCCTTGACAGACTCAACTCATGATAGATAGATTTCATTGGTTTGAAGGAAATGGAGACATTCTTCTTTCTTAGAATTTTGGCTATTTTATTAGTCACACCTTTAATGCATGGAAGATTTATGTTGTCAGTTTTGTTATCGTTGGCTGAGGAGTCTTAAAATGAGTTTCACTAAAGTGCATTGGCCTCATGGACATGGGATATTTTAACATTGATGAAGGTATTATGATGGATGCATGATCAATTATTGTGTGTCAAGGTATCATCCACTGAGTTGGAGTAAGAGGCACTGCCAGTGTTAAAAGGGTTAATACCATCAACGTTTGTGCCCATGTTGTCATCGTCCTCAATTTTGGTAGTTGGTCCATTGGTGGAGTTTAAGATGCTTTCTGACAAACTCATAAGCATACCCATATTTGGTGTTTTGTTGTTCATGGTCGAAGTGCCATATCTGTTGACATGCTTGATATTGTTGTTAAACTTCTTTCCTGAAAATTGTTCAAACTTTTTCAATTGTTTGTTTTTAGAATTTAATCTTCCTTTCCCATCTTTGATGGCAACACCGACATCAATAATAACCCATAGATCAATTCGAATGGTGAATGCTAGATTTAAGTGCGATAAAAATTATTTGAGGTTTAATTAATTCAGTTTGGAGCGAATTCTTCTTATTTCCTATCTGATAAATACTATGGTGAGTTTAAAGAATGCTTTGGAGGTGTATTGGTTTCTTAAACAATGTTTTATTCTAGAAAATATAGGAATTATACCTAGTTCATGACATTTCTTCAAAAAATGTAGATTTGCAGGTTCTCCCCAAAAGACAAATTTCCTTCCATACATTCCCTTTGGGTCTTTAGGTTTCTGTGGTTGAAATTTTTAGTTTGCAAACTCAATAATATGTTATTCAATAACCTCATAGTTGTTGTCAGCATAAAACACAATGCATATTAAGATAGTTGCTTGCCACCAATGCTCATATGGATCGAATTTAATGGCTATTAAAATAATGTACTAGTTTTCATGGGAATGGCTAAACCAGTGAACATTCAGATTGAATAAGCTTTTATAATATTTGAATATAGTAAAATGAACATTCAAGTAAGACTCAGTATTTCTAATATTTGCATATATTTTCTTAAAACTATCTCACCAAGACATAGAATGATTCTTCCAAGATATAAATTTTATTTGATTTATTGTTGCCATTTTTACACCAATCTTTTTTTATTTTTTTCAATTGTTTTTGTATTTCTTAGTTTGAAACGAGTCAATAAAATTTGTGAAATATAGTATATTTAAATAAATTTAACTTGGGGGGAGGTCTGCAACCTGAATGAGGATCGAAGTTAATGCTAGGGTTTTGCATTAGGGTTCCATGGTGGGACGCGAGGGGGGAGCACCGCTCCCTCCTACAGTTAGGTAATCACAGAAGGAGGCAAGGAAGCAGTAGGGAAGCATTTCAAAAAACCGTCGGAAAAGAGTTCAGAAGCAAGAGGCAAGGAGACAGTTGGAAGAAACGAATCCCAGGGTTAGGAAGGGAATCAATAGGAAACAAGTAAAGAAAAGGAGAAGGAAGGCGGTAGCAGAAAAATGACTTCCACAAGAACCAAGGGAGTCTGCAAACCCAAATCGAGCATCATTCCCCAGGTCATATTGAGTGATCCAGCGATTCAAGCGCACAGGGACCATATGAAAGAACATGCGGTCATCTACAAGTTCATGGGGTTATGGCTAATGGAGAGGGCATTACATATCTGGATTAGAAGTCATTGGAAGCCAAAGGGAGAAATACATTTACATCTGGGTTCTAAGGGCTTCTTCACGTTGGTTTTCGCGAACCTAGAGGACAAAGACAAAGTGTTTGAAGGGGGACCTTATTTCTATGTTGCGGCAAGACTCTACATGTGGCCATGGATGATGAACTTTGTCCCGGAACATGAAACATTTACATATGTACCAGTTTGGATCAGACTATACTCACTACCTCTGGATTATTGGCTACCAGAATCTTTGAAAACCATAGGAAAAAAGCTGGGGCATTTTCTGAAGATATCAGAGGCAACTCTCAAAGGTAAATATACCTCCTTTGCTCGAATATGTGTGGAAATGGATCTATCAGGAGCCCTTCCGGAAGAAATAATTTTAGAGGTATATGATGAAGATTGGGTGCAAACGGTGGACTATGAGCACATACCTTTTAGGTTCCGCAAATGTCATGAACACAACCATCTATTTAGAGACTACCCAACAAACAATATGGAAGGCAACGGGAAAACCTCTTTGGATAAAGATCATGAGGGTTTTACCAAGGTTGGGGCCAAGGGGAAAGGGGGTAAATAACCACACAAGAAAAGCAGTGAAGACAAAAATACCAAACACAATAGTTTCAAAATCCTAGAGGAAGTAGAGGAGAATGTGGAGCCAGTCCAGGATAGGGAGAACACATCTAAGGAGTAGGAAACAAAAGCTGAAATGGAGGATATCGCAGTAAACAACCAACAGAAGGAGGATATACCCAGCGGCATGGAGATCAGATAAGACTATGAGATGACTCCAAGTGAGGTAGGAACAAAGGACCATGAACTACATGAGATTCTAGATAGGGAAAACCTAGATCTGGAACTATTTCTGGAACAAGGCAGGAATAAAGGAGTAGACCCCTTGCCAAAAGAAGACTATGATCGAGTTCAACAACTCTTTCTATGGAGGGCACAATCGAAGGGAACTGGTGTCAAGAGAAACCACGAAAGCTAGGAGTAGAGTGGGGTCAAAAGGATGGAGAACTTACAGGAACAATCTCCAAAGAACTCAAGAAGGAAAAGAGGAAGGAAAAGATAGAATGAACTGCTAAATGAATGTGGAAAACTACTTATTAACTCAGGTAAGATGAAAGATCTTACCAGCTATTCCTTTACTAACCTTTCTTAATGAAGCTTACAACATGGAACATTAGAGGCTTAGGTAGTAGAAGGAAACAAAGGAATTTGAGTAACAGAATAAAAGAAGAAAAACCAGATATGATCTTTATTCAGGAGAGTAAATGTTCAGTGGAAAAAATAAGATAAATTCACAGTAAATGGTTAATAAAGTATGAGTACTTAGAGGTTAAGGCAAATAACTCAGCAGGGGGGGATTCTAACGTTGTAGGATCCACAGAAATTTGGAATCTTGGAGACTGAAGCATCCGGGGAATTATCTATCTTTGGTGTGTAGCCCTGTAGGTGATAAAGAGACTTACATGATAACAAATGTCTATGGACCTCAAAAGCAAGTGGATAAACTCAAGCTTCTTACCTCTCTATAAGATCTAAGAGCAAGACATCCCAATATGCCCTGGATAGTTGCAGGTGACTTCAACATGATAAGATCTCTTTCAGGAGAAAAAGGAGCCACTAGATAGCTAGGTAGAGGCTCTGAAGCCTTTCAAGATTTCATTAGGAACATGGGATTAGTGGACACTGAAACTATAAATGGAACCTTCACTTGGAACAATAAAAGGGGAGGGACATCTCAAGTGGCTTCCAAACTTGACAGATTTATTATTTCTGAGGACCTCCTCCTCATTAGACCAACAATCACCGCTTCCATTATGCCCTTTCGAGGTTTCGATCACTAGCCAGTTCAACTAGAAGCCACCTTTATGGTCACTCCGAGATACAGGCCCTTCAGATTCTACAATTCCTGGCTCTCTCACCCCAAATTCATCAGTAACATTGATAAATGGTGGAAAGAGGAGTTAAATATTCAGGGCACCAAAATGCTTATGCTCCAGCAGAGACTCAAACATATTAAATCCAAACTCAAAGCTTGGAATAAAGAGGAATTCGGGGATATCCTCAAGGCCAAAATAGAAACTGAGCAGAAATTACAAGAAATCAATCAGATCAACATCATAGAGGGCTTCAATGAAGAGAGGCATAAACTAACTCACTCTTTGCAGGAAGAATGGGAGGATCGTTGTCTACAAGAGGAAATTTTCTGGAGACAGAAATCTAGAATTCAATGGATCAAAGAGGGAGAAAGAAACACAAAGTTCTTTCACAAATCCACTATGGCACACAGGGCACACAATAGAATCATAAAGCTTAAGGATTCTCAAGGTATTGAGCATGTATCTCATATAGACATGGAATCGAGTCTAGTTCAACACTTATCCAATATTGCAAAGGAGCCTCTAGAGGATAGATCTAGGTTCATTGATCAATTCACCTGGTATATTCCCAAGTTGGTCACCAGAGAGGACAACCACAGTCTCAACAGACCGGTCTCGAAAGAGGAGGTCAGTGAGGTGATTAAGGAAATGCAAAGTGGAAAAGCAACAGGCTTAGATGGATTCAATGTAGACTTCTTCAAAGCCTACTGGGATACAGTCAAGTAGGACATCCTCATGATTGTGGAAGACTCGAGAAAATCCAAAAAGGTTCTGAAAGCACTGAACACCTCCTTCATAGCTTTAATCCCCAAAAACGAAAATGCTATGACTCCGGATGGATTTCGACCCATAGCGTTATGCAATGTGGTGTATAAAATCATCTCCAAAGTGATAGCTAATAGACTCAAGCCCCTGCTACCTTCCCTCATCTCGGAAGAGCAAACAGGCTATGTGGAAGGAAGACAAATTCTCAACAACATCATCCAAGCACATGAGGTGGTACACTCTCTTAATTGCAACAAGCAAGCAAGCATGATCATTTAGTTGGATCTTGCGAAAGCCTATGAAAAACTTAGCTGGTCTTATATTAGAGCTATTCAAAAAGCCTATGGCTTTGAACAAAACTGGATAAGATGGGTTATGGCACTAGATACCACAACTAGCTTCTCCATTCTGCATAATCAAGCTTCTTCAAGTCCCTTCTCACCTTCGAGAGGGCTTAGACAAGGAGATCCACTCTCACCTTTCCTCTTCGTCCTCATGATGGAAGGGCTAGGTAGGGCAATCAAAATGGCAAATGTTGATGGTCGAATTCAGGGTATCAAGCTCACCCTTGATGTAGAGGCCAACACTCATCAACAATTTGTGGATGATACTATGTTGCAGGGCATACCCACAATTAGGGAAGCAAGTGCAATAAAAAACATACTAAACGACTTTGCTATGGCAGCAGGAACAAAGGTAAGCCTCAAAAAGTCAATTTTTTTTTCTTTAATACCAATATTGCTATACAAAGAAACATTACCAGGATTCTTGGTTTTCAAAGGGAATAGTTACCATCCAAATATCTTGGCATTCCCCTTACTGACAAACCGCTAAGCAAGAAAATATGGGAATCAACTTTGAATAAACTTCAGGACATGATCAAAAAATGGACATATAGATCCTTAAACCTAGCAGGGTGACTTGTGCTCACATAGGTGGTCCTACAAGCCATTCCAAGTTACATGTGTGTAGCTCTCCCTACACCTCAAGGTATTAAGCAACAAATAAGGAGCATACAAAGGGACTTTCTGTGGGGCAAAGGGGAGGAGAAGAAGAAGTGGGATTTAGTGACCTGGGACAAGCTTTGCAAGCCCAAAATCCATGGCGGCTTTGCATGACCTGGAAACTCTCAGCAAAGTTTCGGGAGCTAAGCTCTGGTGGAGATGGATCAAGGAGTTGAATGCCCCCTGGGCCAAACTTTGGAAACAAAAGTATGACAAGGATTGGCAGGAGAAGGATCATATCAGAATGTCGGGATAGATTAGAGGCTCACACATTTGGAAACTTGCTTGGGAGAATAAAAGCATAGTTCAGCAACACTGTTTCTGGGAAATCTGAGCAAGGGACCGTGCTCGATTTTGGGAGGACAGCTAGCAACAGGAACCCATCCTGAATAACAATGACCTAGTAGCCCTTAAGAGAGACACAGAGAGCAAAGGTTTGTTATTGGTAAAAGATTATGGGACCAGGGAAGTAATAATGTTAAATGGAGAGAATGGAAGCACCTAGGTTACAGTGATGAGAGTTCGTTGAGGACCAAGGCAGATGCTCTTACCTAGGATTTAGAGCATAGGCGGATTCAGGTCTCCTCCTTACCTAACCAACTAAGATGGGGGAAGAACAATGAAGGTAAATTTAACCTCAAAGAAGCAAAACAGGCAGTCACGAGTTTTAACTTTATAAATACAAAACAAGTCTGGAAGGAGCTTTGGCTTACTCCTCACTGGATGAAAATAAAGTTATTCATTTGGCTGGTGCACCAAAGAAAGATCCTAACTTGGGAAAACCTTCTAAAGAAAGGCTTCATTGGCCCTTCCAAATGTTACCTCTGTGGCTCACATGAGGAAACAATTGACCACCTTCTCAACCTCTCCCCTTTCTCTGCTATGGTGTGGAACTAGGTGGCCTCAAGCTTTAGACAAACCGACAGGGACAGTCTCAGCATATCCAACACTTTAAAAAATGGGAGGAAGAACTTCTCAAAGAATGAGATCATCAATGAAGCTTGGATGCTAGCACTAGGCTTTATCATTTGGAATGTTTGGAAAGAACGCAATAGGCAGATATTCAAAAATAAAGCTAGCGAGTCCCAACACATAATCAATCAAATTCTAAAATAGCTTAAAGAAACAGTTAAAAGCATTTTGAGGTCAATTCCCAAGGATCCTCCTCTGCCTCATGAGGAGAATATTATTCTTAATTTGGGACTACAATCCATCAGTCCTCAAGGAATAAGGAAGGAAGTGAGAACAATAAATACAGGGGCCAATAGTTGGAAGCCCCCTCCTCAGGGCATCTTCAAAGTAAACATTGATGGAGCTTCTAAGGGAAATCCATGGGTAGCTAGCTTTGGGGGTTCCATAAGAGATCATCAGGGGCACACAAAATACATCTTCCATGGCCACTTGGGAAAGGGTACCAATAATATGGTTGAACTTCTGGCATTAGAACAATGCTTGGAGATCCTAGTGGAGGCAAATTTACAAAATGTTATCATTGAAGCAGATTCGGAATTGATCATTAGAGCAGCCAAGAAAATTCACAATGGAACTTTTCCAGATAAAGTGTCGAAGCACTGGAAGCTACTGTAGGTTTTTTACCATATCCACTCTCACTTGCAAACCCTTAAAATGATAAGATTTTTTCATGTTAGAAGGAAGGCAAACATGCTAATGGATTGGTTGGCAAACGAAGGAGTGGCCAATAAGGAGAAGGATTCTCGGCATGCATGGGAGTTGTTACCTGCCAGAAAACTACAAGAGGATTGTTTCTTCCTGGCAACCAAAGATTTGGAACTATAGATGAACAGTATTGATCGAAGGGATTCATGAGACAGGCGTGACGATGGTATCACCTAATTAGTCTACGAATTTTGGTTTTGGCTACTCTCCACAAATCTGTTCACTTTCAGATGAATGACGAAGGTTACGTTTCAGGCAGCGCCACAGATCTGGCTACCTGTGTGCATTTGGCTCAGCAGGTTTTTGATGGAGACTCCAGGTGGAAGGCTCATAAATGTCTACAGGAATGGTCGGATGGTCTTCACTTGGCGACTGAGCATTTTGATCTTTCCGCGAAACCACGGACTCAAAACCATAAATGGTATATCGCGCGGAACAAAGATGGTATCTAGTTTTTTGTAAGTTGCCTCTGATTCCACTCAGTGTATGAAAAGTGGCAATGAGAGGTGAGAGAAAACCACCCTCATCAGGCAATTAACCTCCGCGTTTCGTCCGCGCGATATCCACAATGGTCGTTGGATCGGGGTTGTGTATTCAATGGCAAGGATTGGTTCATGCTTGTTGCTTGAGGGTTCTGGACCCAAATTTGTTTAGTGGACCCATTCTATAGTTGCCATCAGTTTTGACTGTTGGGTGCAGTGTGGTCCACTGTGGGTCCCTTTGTGGACCCCTGGTGGGATGCATGTAAGGCTTTTGTGGGCCTCAGTCCCTGGTTTTCTATCATCCCTGCTAACTAGAACACTTTGTAAACTATGTAATTTGATTATATTAATAGAAGATTCGTCTCTTACTATATATATAATATATATATATATATAATATATATATATATATATATATATATAATATATAATATATATATATATATATATATATATATATATATATATATATATATATAATAACTTTAAAAAATAAACATTAATTGTCATCATCCGAGAACTGGAGAAGCCCCTCCTTCCACATCAGTGAATCCATGCCCAAATCCAAAATGTTCAGACATCCCTTTTCCTCATGAGCCAGAGTCTGACCATGTCTTGATGATGCATGAGATTACTACTCTAGAAGGAGAAGATCCTAGATTGAAAAAAATGTTTATTACAATGAGGCTAGCTAAGCCTAAATATGCATTAGGCTATAGTCATGGAGATGCACAAGTTCTTTACTCTGATGAATGGTTGCTTGAAATCAGAAATAAGTTCCAAATGGATGAAAGCCATGTTGAATTGGGACTTATTCACCCATCCAGAAGCAGAGCAGTTTGGTCTTAGTCATACCATTGAGGAGAGGATTAAATTATCCCAGGATTGGAAACATTACATGGAAGTCACAAATTCTTGGATTTCCTTTTACGAATGGAAAAGGAATGTTTCCCTTATAGTTTTGTTAACTGGATCATCTTCTTCATCATCTACCAAACATGCTTTGACTGCTTGAGATGGCAGTTGTTGAGCAGTAAAAAGGGTCTTTTTAACCTATATTTACCCTACATTAATTATCAATCTAGGTACAATTTTTATCTCCAGAGTGTACTTAGTCTGAGGCGGTCAATTGTTCAAGAGTACTGCTTGCAGTATAGCGCTTTACCAAAGTAAATAAATGTTGGAAACAAACTCTAATTGTAATGAAAAGAAACTTAAATTCTTTGTAACTAAATCATTCACTTAAGAAACTACAACAATCATCAATCAAGGATGCAGTAATGATAACTCTTTCCCCTGTAAACTGATGTAAATGAAAATAAATCAAAGACAAGATCTCCAATCTGAGAACTAGACAATAGTAGTCAATGTTCGCTACAGTTGTATATCTTTCTATTTACACCAAAGAAAATACTTGAAATAACAATTCAATTAACGGAAAAGGAACAACAACTAATCTATCGAAGAGATTGAACAACAAAGCTTAATCTACAATAATGAATTAAGTAGCAATCTTAACCAAAAGGAATTGAACAACAATATTTGACTAATAAAGGAAATGAACAGTAATCTAAGGAAGGAACAACGAACCTAAATAAATCTACAGAATAATGAACAACAAACTTAATCAAGTGTAAACACACAGTGACTATGGAATCGATAATCTTATTTTAGCATAATGGGCATTAGCCACAGTTATAAAGGAATGACAATTTCAATGATAATGGAACAGTAATCACAATTGTAAGTAAACCGTAGCTATATGAACAGCAATGCCAATCTGTAAATGTACAACAATATCAATCTGTAAATGAACAGCAATGTCAGTCTGTAAATGAACAGCAATATCCAAATTAGACAGTGTGATACTATTTCAGAATGAACATCATAACATTTTCAGTTGCAAATAATAATCCTGCTATTCAATTACGAATTCGATATAACAGAGCAAGTCAATTAAATGTTAAGGAACAAAAGATTACTGAATAAAGCGAATTTAAAGGAATGAAAAGTAAATCAAGCCACACACAATTGTAATCGGAAAATAATGATACAGAAAGCAAGTTATCCACTAGGGCCGGGCCCTTAGCCACCAGGGATGCACTGCTGCAGTTACTCCAGGATCAGATAACGGAACAGCAACGAAGTTATATATTAATCATAAAGGCAAAGTTACAACTATCACTCTTAAAGAGAGTCGATGATCAAAGTTCAGATTACAACAGTAAACTCTACAAATCAACAATAATATCTTCCCCTTGAGCTAGCAGTGCTGTCCCTTTTTATAATGGCCAGGCGGAAATATCAAAAATACAGATAAGTCTTGAGGTAGCAATCCCTCAGGATCAAAGTATCCTGAGGGATTCGCCATATCTTTAATATTCAGTTATCATTTCGTCCTCTTGCGGTGATACCACATTTCTTCTTCCTTTTCCTGGTCCATGCACTTCGATCTTGATTTCCTCGTCTAGGTGCAGTTTCCTGTCAAACGGACAACAACTAGTCCTGCTTTGTCTTTTCCTCCGGAATAGTGATTTTCCATTTTCTTCACTTTCTGCATAGAAAAAGACAATAATTAATCATTTTACATCAATCACAAATCCCCTGAATTATATCATAATCCTTTAACATATGACCATCTTAGGATGTAAAGAAGTTGTGATTTAAAGGAAAAGATAAAGAAATAAGTGGTAATTACATACCTTTTCCAATGCTCAACACACCCCCCTGCTTACCCTTTTTCATGCCCTCATGAAAACATTGTAATTGACATGCAAGGCAGTTAGGGAATAGGCTGGAGAAGGATTTTCACGTAGTGGTCTAAAACCATGATTTCTAGTTAAGACTTCAAAAATTTGCCCTATCTGACCTTCAGGAAATTCATATAGGGCTCTATACCCTGGTGTAGGATACCAGATGATTGGACTTCGAAACCTACAACCTAACCAAGACAAGCCTTCCTCAAGATGAGGTCACCATAGGTAACCAAGCGATCAATAGCTAGCTTAAAATTTTTGTAATTGAATGGCTCTCTATTTTGGATATTCTGATTGGAAGTCTGGTATCAGAATTTGGTTGTTGCTATGGCAAGGTCTTTGATGGCTAGGAAGTATTCTAACCCTTGTTGGACAACTGCTATGTGAATAGGTCCCAATGTCTGGATCACACCTGTAACGCCTGAACGAATCGGGCGCTCCGCACGACAGCGGGCGACCCACACAAGGGCAAAGACGTTATTCACCCGACAGCGGATTTGGCTTGGGCGCAGCACCAAACGGGTCCGCACACACATCAACCGAACGGGTCGAGGGAAAACAGTCGGGACAGTTCAGGCAAACAAACAACACATGGAACGACACTCCCACCGAACGGGCTGAGGACAAACAGTCGGGGAAATTCGGGCGAAGGGATGACACATACAGCCGAACGGGTCGATAACATATCAGTTTGGACAGTTCGGGTGAGCGAGCAGCAAATGAACAATGGCTCCACAAACGGACAGGTCGACAGCAACATCAGCGGGACAGTTCGGATGGTTGAGCGACATGGCAATCTACACAGCGAACGGGTCGAGCACGGCAGTCGGGACAGTTCGACGAAACGACAGTGCAAGGACTGGGTTCGATCATCACGGGCAAATAGCATTTGAGCGAACGACCCATGGATGAATGGACGCGCGGGTATAAGGAACACGAAGGACATGTGGACTTATACTTGGCGTTGGTCGGCTTTGTAAACAAAGGCCGACCCGCCAAGATAAGTGCCACGATGGATTAAAATAAAACAACACGTGTCGGCTTGGGCAAAAGGCGGGCGTTCAACAACAAATTGGGGGTCGGCTTTACCACCGACACCCCTCTCCAAGAAGGCGTGGGAGCATATAAATAAAGCGACCAAGAGGCATTTGGAGGCATCAACTCATTCGATCATTCTTCAAGTCTTCGAATAAGAAGCACGAAGTTGATACGCATCTTGGTACAGATGTAGCGGCGGTGGTTCTAATCGGAAGTAGACGGAGGTTGAGCAACAGATTGGGTACATACGGGCTAACAGGTCGCACAATAAGTGCGCTGTTGTGACAGGTCAACAGTGGTGATACAAGTCTGTGGTTTCAATACAGCGAGGGTCGCGAGCTCGCTGGTCTCATAAAACAAAAGCGCAGGTGTATGTATGCCGGTCTTGGCAAAGTCGCACTAAGTGCGCACTTGGGTTACGGAGGGCAGTATATAACACGGGTCACAGATTTGTACAGGTCGTGGGTAGTTACACGACTGGTGATATAAAATTATCGGGTGGCTGGGGCGGAATGCCGGCACCCACACATTTGTAAAAATCGGTATTCTCTTGTACAGGCCGTGGGTTGTGCACCCGGACTGTGTTGGCAAGACATATCAGTGAGGCCGAGGCATAAGTTCCGGCACACGAATTGTAACATTTGTAATTCGGTTTAATAAAAAGAAAATCTGGCAGACTCTTGGGGAGTTGCCCCTCCCAACAGACTTGCGCATATATTCTCATGTGATTTGATATAGCGTTATTTAATGTTGGTGAATGATTGTTTTGGTTTATGAATTGGTAATTTATAATTGAATGCAGAATTGTAATTAAGGGATTATAAGATTCAATTCTAAGATTATAAGATTCGGTTATAAGGTTCGGTTAGAAGTTAATACTTGTGCAGCGATAGCGGAACAAGTGTTGTGAAGGCGTAGTCTATAGGCAGCGTTATAAATAACCTGCCCAGTAGTGCCGCACCCGCCCAAAAAAAAAAATAGTTTGGGGGCGTGACAGTTGGTATCAGAGCTCGGTCTCGAGCTGGTAAGAGCAGGTTTGCTCGACAGAACTTGCAGGTGAAGAGGAGCGGGAGTGGATGGTCAGGACCAGATCACAAAAGAATAAAATGGCAGCTAATTCTCAATCCGGATCTACCCAGGCAGGGAAGGACATGGTGAGGGAGGCGACTCCCGAATTTGCTGACAAGGTGATTGAAAAAATGGAGTCCTTGGAAAATTCTTGGAATCAAGGAGTGGATTCGCTTAACAAAGAGCGAGAGGCCATCTCAAAGATCAAGGAAGAGTTCGAGGAGTTCCGAACACAACATGATGAGCTTAAGGCGCAGCATGACGAACTTAAGACACGATACGAGTACACAGACTTCTTGTGTACCCATCTTGAAGAAAGGTTGAAGGAAGTCGAGGAGGCAAGGGACCAAGGAATAGCAGAAATTGGGAACCTGAAGGGGAATCTCGACAAGTCAAACAAGGCTCTTGAAGAAGCCCGGGACAAGATTGCAGTGTTAAAAAGGGCTGTGAGGCACCATTCCGGTGGAGGAGTGCCCCATGTTAAGGTCAAAGAACCTGAATCTTACGACGGGACAAGGAGCGCGAAAGTTCTTGGCAACTTTCTATGGGACATGGAGCAGTATCTAGAAAGGCTGAACCTATCTAAGGGTGAGGAGCAAGTTAAGATGGCAGCTCAATTCCTAACGAACGATGCCAAGATGTGGTGGAGAAGGAGGGCCGATCAGATCACTAGTGGGAGTGCTGATGACATTACCTCCTGGGACGATATGAAGAAATCCTTGCAATCACATTTCAGTCTGGAGGATGAAACGTGGGAGGCAAGGACCAAAATCAAGTATATCAAGCAGACTGGAAGCTTGCAGACCTATCAGCAAGAATACTCGAGCGCGGTTTTGGAACTTCCTGATATGGCTGAAAAGGATAAAGTTTTCAACTTTATCATTGGATTGAAGCAATGGGCTCGCAATGAAGTAAAGAGGTAGAAAATCAGGACGCTCGAAGAGGCCTTTGCTGCGGTAGATAGACTTGTAGACCACTATGACGAGACTTCTAATGAGAGGAAGAAGTCTGAAAAACCGAAAGAGGAAAAGAAGAAGGACACTCCGAAGGCGGATAACACTCCAAGGGAGAAGAAACCTTTGAAGTGCTGGCTATGTGCAGGACCGCACACGGTTAAGAATTGCCCCTCTAAACCAAAAACGGTCGTTGCTGCTCAAATGGACGAAGAAGATAATGCCTCCATAGGAATAATGCAGATCCTCGGAGCCTCGGCTACAACGGAAGTAACCTCTAGGAGGAACCCGGAAAGGAATAGGTTGGAGTATGTGCGCATGAAGATTGGTGGAACAGAAGTGCTCACAATGATTGATAGTGGGGCTTCGCACAATTTCATGAGCGAAGATACCGTGAGGAGGCTAGGTCTTAAGTTTGTGCCGGTGGACGCACACATGAAGACCGTGAACTCCCCTCCAAGGGAAATTCTTGGCGTAGCAGAGAAGGTGGATACGGTACTCGGTGAATGGTCTAGGAAGGTAGACTTCACCATCGTATGGATTGACGACTATGAAGCAATGCTGGGGATGGAATTTATGAAGCAGTATGAAGTGATGGTCGTACCTCATCTAAGGAAACTCTTTATTTATGACGGAAGGTCAGATGTGCCCATAGGTGTGCCTACCATGGGGGTAACGAAGACAGAGCATAAACTAGGAGGGATGCAGGTGGAAGACAAAGAAAAGACAAACAAGCGGATGTCTAGCATGGAGGCAAAGCTTGTTGAACAGGACTTGGTCATCAAGTCACTCTCAGACAGCATCTTGGATTTGACAAGAAGGCTGGAATTGGTGGAAGATCCAGACACAGGGATCGAATGGATTGGTAGAAAGCCCCCTGGCTCATCTTCCCTACGGTCACCTTGATAGATACGGGATCCGGGCTCATTGTTGACTGCTCAAGGCAGTGAGTCTGTAAAGGTAATTGGGCAGGCATAATGGTCTCAACGAGCACCTGAAATGGGGATTCCCATGAACGTGACAGGGAGATCATGAAACGAGTGTGTTACACTCGACCAAATTACAAAACAAACATGGTGATCGAATGGAGGCCGAATCACATAATGGAGGAGTCTACATTGCAGACCGCCTAAGTAGGACGTTGTCAGGACGACAACATCTTAAGGTGGAGGAGCGTGTAATGCCCGAATGAATCGGGCGCTCCGCACGACAGCGGGCGACCCACACAAGGGCGAAGACGTTATTCACCCGACATCGGATTTGGCTTGGGCGCAGCACCAAACGGGTCCGCACACACATCAACCAAACGGGTCGAGGGCAAACAGTCGGGACAGTTCGGGCAAACAAACAACACATGGAACGACACTCCCACCGAACGGGCCGAGGACAAACAGTCGGGGCAATTCGGGCGAAGGGATGACACATACAACCGAACGGGTCGATAACATATCAGTTTGGACAGTTCGGGTGAGCGAGCAGCAAATGAACAACGGCTCCAGAAATAGATAGGTCGACAGCAACATCAGCGGGGATAGTTCGGACGGTTGAGCGACATGGCAATCTACACAGCGAATGGGTCGAGGACGGCAGTCGAGATAGTTCGACGAAACGACAGTGCAAGGACTGGGTTCGATCATCATGAGCAAACAGCATTTGAGTGAACGACCCATGGATGAATGGACGCGCGGGTATAAGGAACACGAAGGACATGTGGACTTATACTTGGCGTTGATCAGCTTTGTAAACAAAGGCCGACCCGCCAAGATAAGTGCCACGATGGATTAAAATAAAACAACACGCGTCGGCTTGGGCAAAAGGTGGGCGTTCAACAACAAATCAGGGGTCGGCTTTACCACCGACACCCCTCTCCAAGACGGTGTGGGAGCATATAAATAAAGCGACCAAGAGGCATTTGGAGGCATCAACTCATTCGATCATTCTTCAAGTCTTCGAATAAGAAGCACGAAGTCGATACGCATCTTGGTACAGATGTAGCGGTGGTGGTTCTAATCGGAAGTAGACGGAGGTCGAGCAACAGATTGGGTACACACGGGCTAACAGGTCGCACAATAAGTGCGCTGCTGTGACAGGTCAACAGTGGTGATACAAGTCTGTGGTTTCAATACAGCGAGGGCCGCGGGCTCGCTGGTCTCATAAAACAAAAGCGCAGGTGTATGTATGCCAGTCTTGGCAAAGTTGCACTAAGTGTGCACTTGGGTTACGGAGGGCAGTATATAACAAGGGTCGCAGATTTGTACAGGTCATGGGCAGTTACACGACTGGTGATATAAAATTATCGAGTGGCTGGGGCAGAACGTCGGCACCCACACATTTGTAAAAATCGGTATTCTCTTGTACAGGCCGTGGGTTGAGCACCCGGACTGTGTTGGCAAGATATATCAGTGAGGCCGAGGCATAAGTGCTGGCACACGAATTGTAACATTTGTAATTCGGTTTAATAAAAAGAAAATCTGGCAGACTCTTGGGGAGTTGCCCCTCCCAACAAACTTGCGCATATATTCTCATGTGATTTGATATAGCGTTATTTAATGTTGGTGAATGATTGTTTTGGTTTATGAATTGGTAATTTATAATTGAATGCAGAATTGTAATTAAGGGGTTATAAGATTCAATTATAAGATTATAAGATTCGGTTATAAGGTTCTGTTAGAAGTTAATACTTGTGCAGCGATAGCGGAACAAGTGTTGTGAAGGCGTAGTCTATAGGCAACGTTATAAATAACCTGCCCGGTAGTGCCGCACCCGCCCAACAAAAAAAAATAGTTTGGGGGTGTGACAACACCCTTCTTATTCATTAAGCTTCTATCCTTATTCCACAGTTGCAATGGGTTTCTAGGTTGACCCCTTACCCACAGATCTAACCCGTTCTCCTATCTCTGGAAGGTATTGTAGGCTTTAAGCCACTTTATCTGGTTAATAGCAAAAGAGATGAAGGCCTAAAGCTAGATACCCCCCACAAAAGGGCTAGGGTTATTTTCCGTTTCTTTGTCCAACACAAGATTATGTAAATATAACTCACATAGCAATCGTTGGACTTTCACCCCATAATGCTTACAACAGTTTATGAAATCATCAATAGTTTTTAGCTCTATAGGCACCCCTGCCCTGACAACCTTAATTTTCAATTGTAAATACCTTTCCATCAAAAGAAAAGCATAGTTTTTGGCAGGTGCCCTACATGCTAGAACATCAGTATATAGAGAACATAAGGTATCCATTTGACTCAAAACTATGTCTAGTCTATTGGTTACCTTTTTAACTTTTTCCTCTACCCTTCAACATCTATCGAAGGCCTTGCTCTCCAATGCATTAATGTTCTTTACTTGTTGTTGTAACTTCTGATATTTCTCCTAAGGAACAATTTCATATATGAGCTTTTCTATCATTTGTTGGGCCTGTGCCAGATCTTTTTAAAGTTTCACTATCCTTGGATCATTGTCCATCATGACATTTTTGGGCTAGAGACCTACCTGGATCTCCTTATTGCGACATCTTGTTTTTATAGTCTGTGTTTCCTTCTCATGAACTATTTGGTCAGCCATGATGCTAGAGGACAATGCCTTTGTCTCGACGTCCTTATTACAAACTGGTGTGTTTTCTGTTCGGGCTTCTGCATTTGTAACAACCACATGTTGTTCCTTGCAGTCCTAAATGATAATGGGTTTGACTTGAGTCCTTTTGACCTTATTTTTATGGGATTTCACCTTGGTGGTTGCATCCTTTGCTCGAAGGGTTCTTTTTGAGATTTTCCCCATTTTCAGGACCCTTATTTGTTGTCAAAGTTGTTTAATTACATTTAGCAATCTATGTTGTTCCTTTCGCAACTTTTTGATTTCATTTGTTTTCTTCGAAGGAACAATTGTTTCTTTTCTTGGGCCTGGGTTTTGTTCTTCGGGGATTATACAATCGCCCTGGCTTGTTTCCATGTTTTCTACTTGGAACACTTCTTCGGTGTTCTCGTCCTCCTTATTAGGTTTTTCAGGGGAGGAAACCCTCGTTTGCTCTACTATTTCTCGGGTGATTTCTACCTCTACTACTTCTTCGTCATTCATTTCTTTGGATGCACTCTTATTGTGAGCAGAGTATTCCTAAGATTTTCCTTCTTCTTCTTCCTCATCACTCATCTCCTTAGATGCACTCTTACTGTGAGCAGAGTGTTCCTGTGATCCTTCTTCTTCTTCCTCATCACACATCTCCTCAGATGCACTCTTACTATGAGTAGAGTGCTCTTGCGATGGTCCTTGTTATGAAACCAGCTCACAAAAATATAGAAAAGATAGATGAACACCTTAGAATTCAGCCTCTTCGAGGGGGAAACCTCCTTTAAATTACACAAATGAACAATTCTTGGATGATAAAAATGACAATACCTCCTTTCTATATATAGGAGTCTAAGGGGTCATAATATAATCAAAGCCGACATAACAATAATAATGTAAGGACACAATAATAACAATAGTGGGCTCCTATGGGGCATAATAGTAACAATATGGGGACTACATGGGTACAACAATATAATAAGGGGGTTGTACTAATAATAATAAGGGGTTACACTAGTAGTATAGGGGCCTAACATGCCCCTCTCCTTCAAAAAGTGTTG
>APFE031101271.1:28761-39780 GCA_000404065.3 Pinus taeda
CCTGCAATACCCCTTAATTCAACTTCCTTTCCTTCCACAAAAAATTTCATGAAAAGTTCTTGAAAATTAAAAGCTATTGTACCCAAGGATTGTAACCATTGGACTCCTAGTACGACATCAACACCTCCCATTGGAATGGAAAGCATTGGGCAAGTCAATACATATTCTCCCATGGATAGCTTGAGATTATGGCACTTTCCAGAGAAATTTATCATTCCTCCATTTTCAACCGCCACTTGACACTCGGGTGCTGGATATAGGAAGCAATTCAATTCTTTTTCTATCTTACACTGAATAAAATTGTGGGTACTTCCTGAATCAATCAACACTATTACCTTTTTCTTCTTGATTTTTCCTTCTCTCTTGATGGTTTGAGGAGTGGTAATTCCAGCCAATGCATTACAAGATATGGTCGGATTCATTTCTTCTTTATCTAGGCTTTGTTCCTGGATTATATCCTCTTCTTTTGACCTTTCTTGCTCCTTTTCTTCTTCCTCTTCACAATCTATGTAGAATAATTTCTTCTCAGCACACTTATGACCTTTAGTGTAATTACTATCACAACTGTAACAGAGCCCTTTTGCTCTTATTTCTTCTAATTATTGTGGTGTCAACCTTATAGGTTATGGAAGACTAGGGGAAAAACACTTCCATCTTTATAGTTGTGAGTGGTATGCTTCTTGGTCGCCATAATTTTTCTTTCCATTTTCCTTGCTAACCTGAATTCCTTCTCTAATGAATCAAGTTCCCAAAGGCGAAAAACATGTTGGATATTATCCTTTAAAGTCCCTATGAACACATCAATCCTATGCTCCTCTGGAATATTTTTTACCCTTATGTTCAATTTTTTGACTCCTCAATGTGCTCCATTATTGAACCCTTTCGTTTGAGACTTATCAATTGGCTAAAAAAAGTGTTGCTTTTTGTATCCTCATAATGTGCTGTCAATTCCTCTGTAAAAATTTCCCAAGTGATAATTTGTTTACGAGAGCAAAGCCATTGATACCATACAAACTGATTTGGTTCCAAATATAAAGTTGCAATACGTACCTTTTGTGTGTTTTGCACATTGTTGAGATCGAAAAATTGCTCTATCTGTAATATCCATGTTGTAGGATCCTTGCCATCAAACTTCCTCATATCGATTTTGGAATATGGTGGGTCTTCGATCCAACATTAGAGTCTATGAAATCATGATTAACATTTCTTTTGTTTGCATCATGAGCTTTCTTTACTACCCTTTCACCATTAGTAAGTATTTCTTGTAGAAAATTTGTCAAATCTATCTTCAAATCGTCCATCTTAGCTTCCACGCCATTCATCTTAGCTTCTAAATCTTTCTTTAAACCATCCATCTTAGATTCTATTACTTTTTGTGCGAGTGACATTTGTTGCACTTGGTCTCGTAATTTTGATATATCATGTTGCATTTCTTCCTCTTCATAATTCATGCTAGAGCTTTCAGGTTGCTTACTAGGTGTCTACATTTTCTTTCCTCGGGGCATCAGTTACTGATAATAATGCTCTAATATTCCCTTTGAATTCCTTCAAAATAATTTTTCAAACCAAGATTAAGCAAAAATTTAAAAAAATCTACACACGTTTTTCACTTTGTAGGAGCTCGATATTGCCTCTGATGTATCTCTGTAATTTTAGATCATCCAGTCCTAAAATTTTGACCCGCAGTAGCCCTCTTTGTTCTCTTTCCAATGCCACCAGTTTGATCCAAATTGGATTCTCCAAGGAAGAGTTATGCCAAATCTCCCACAGTGACCTGATTATAGACTAGTTCAGTATAGCTAATTTGTACGACGTGCCACGTGTTCCTGTTTTGACCTTTGGCTCTAAGAAATATATACAAGAGACTACATTCTATCCTCTTTCTATACCTTCTTACAAATTTCAATCCGATGCTCAGAGAGAAAGTTATGACAATTTCCCCAAGTCACCTGTTTGTAATGTAATTCAGGAGTCTGTAAAAAGACCAACTTCCTCAGATCATATCTCCATAAATATAGCGCAAAAAGCTCTGAAATTTGGACCCAAGGTTCAGTGTGATTTTTTCTCAAATGGGTTTTTTTTCGCTTCTGAAACCTCGTAGAAAAACATTTATATCGAAAATGCCACGATGACCTATTTGGAGCAGTGAAACCCTCGAATCCAAAGCTCTGATACCAAATGTTATGAAACCAGCTCACAAAAAGATAGAAAAGATAGATAAACGCGTTAGAATTTAGCCTGTTTGAGGGGGAAACCTCCTTTACATTACACAAATGAACAATTATTGGATGATACAAATGACAATACGTCCTTTCTATATATAGGAGTCTAAGGGGTCATAATATAATCAGAGCCAACATAACAATAATAATGTAAGGGCACAATAATAACAATAGTGGGCTTCTATGGGGCACAATAGTAACCATATGGGGACTACATGGGTACAACAATATAATAAGGGGGTTTTACTAATAACAATAAAGGGTTACACTAGTAGTATAGGGGCCTAACAGTCCTACCTCAATATCGGGGTTGAGTGGGCTATGGGGTTGGACATAGTCACCCATATTGGCCAAAATTTGGGCCAATTCATCTTCTTGCGGAGGGTTTTGCAATGGGCTTTCACTGGGTTGCTCTACTTCCACCCCTTCTTCTTCGTCGGAGTGCTCAATTTCCTCTTCTGTTTCCTCTTCTTCATTTCCACTCCTTCAAGTTGTGGGGGTTGCTCGTCCTCTGAGTTGTGTATTTCTACAGGCTAGCTATTGTTTCCTTGGGAATTTCCCAGCATTCCTCTACTTCTCCCCAATCTGACGGATTGTCTTCGTTTCTGTAGTCTAATTGATGTGCTAGCGATGTTTTTCATTTTGGGGCTGGCAAGGCCAGTCCCCCATCTATTGAGAAAATCAATTCTTCCCAACTACTCTGTTGTTGAGCGAGACTATAACTGACTATCAGCTGAATTAAACCATGATGACTTACTACTGATTCTACATGACGAGATTTTCTTATACTTCAGGCAGCATCATGCAATAAAAAATTTAAGTACACGGGAAAATTCACAACACATTTTTGTTTTAATACAGCTAACAGTTTGAGATGGCGTGGTCTTACCATGTCTTTTTTGCCATCGCAAGTGATGTAGCTTTGGACAATTCTGGCCAATTCTACCCAAGGCTCTCCCAGGGTTGCCGACAGGACTCCTTTTCCTTTGACAGTAAGGTTCTGTCCTTCGTCCCGGAAGATGGTTATAATGTCTTGCAGTCTCATATTTTTGAAAGTCCATACTGGTCCAACAGCTGGCAGTCCCGAAACTTCAGCAATTATCACATCCGTTACTACTATTTTTCTCCCCCTCACCATGGAATGATCTTCCTGCAGATTTTGTAGAAATTCAATTGCCACTGTCTCGTGAGACTGCTATAAACAGTTAAGGTAGGCAATCCATCTTGCCCTTACTAAGATTTCGCGTGCAGCGTTAGAGACCATTAACACCTACAGTTCGCTGCGAATTGATCTGCCTCCCATTTTGTTCAAGCTTAGCACACTATTAAAAAACACAGAGATGACAATGGAACATCAAGTTTTTCAAACTTTAGCTCACTGTTAATTTTTACAGAGCAAAAACACAAAAATGGCGATGGAACAACAAGCTGTGCATATTGGGAAATACAATACCATTAAAATTGCTATTCCCGAGTTTTTATGGAGTCATAATACCTCCAAATAATGATTTGACACGTATACCAGTGCATTATGGAGGTCACTCGCGCCCCCTTGAAATGTGATAGGCTATCCTCAGCTGACAAATAAAGGAGCAGCACGCTGAACTGCAATCTTACAATAGAATAAAGGAATGACGTATAGATCCATGACATGTTTACAAAAATGAACAGATTACTAAAATCAAGGCTTATGATGGAAATTGCGAATAAATATGGAAATGTTGTGATATGATGCGAAAAATAGAGGATAGGACAGCTGATGTAAGTAAAAGTTCTTATGCGGTCATTATCCACTTTAACCATTATGATTGATTTATAAATTATTTTCATGTATAAAAGGTTCTAAAGGGTTATATAACATAATCTCATTTGAAATCGATATAAAGATATAAGAAGAAGGGTTTATAATGACTATTGGTGTATGAAAAATATGACTTCAATACCATCAACAAAGTTCTGTTGCCCATAGGTGTCCATAACCTTGACAGAGTTTCTTATTTCACCCTTGGAACCATAATCCTTTGTGTATGCCTACGAAAGTGTTTTACGATGTCAGAATGGAGGCCATTGTGCTAGCTTGGTAACCAGATGAATCACAATGCCATTCACCAGGTAGGAGTGAAAGGTGGGCAGGTCGGCTCGTGATGAGACCTCCTGTTCCAAGGACTTTTTATTTTTCTGATGTGTCTCTTGGATCATATCCCTGGTGTAGTGGCCATAGTGGGAATGCCACTTCACTTTCTTCCTTATGATCATGGTAGGTTGGCTCTTGATGAGACCCCCTATCCTTCATCTGAAAAATCATGTTAGTAATCATATAGATGTGTATTTTTCTTTTTTTCTTTTCTTTTCTTTTATATAGCACTTTCCCATTTATATACATAGGGTGGCTCAACGCTCCTTAAGAGTAGGGATGGTGGAAGAAGTTTGAACATCTCAATAGAAGAAAATATGCCCTTATTCTTATTCAATAATAATGATCAAAGAGAATTATGAAGATTTAAGGAAGAACCAACATGATAAAAATAATCAATCAAATTGGTTTTAGTGAAAATAAAGACAGCAAAGTGATATAAATAGTTGTGTCCTTTCCTCTTTTCTCTTATCAATTCAAAGCAATTTCTCTAAAGATAACGATTTTTCTTTGGTTTGTTGATTTTAGTATCCTCTAATTTTTGTATTCTTACATACATTTATAGTTGTGCCTTAAATGACCATCATTCATGAAAATCCTCTAAATGATGAAACACACACACACACACACACAAAAAGAAAAACAATGCGCTCAAAAATTATTGTTCTTTAGATGGAATAGCTGTTGTTCCTTTAGAGGGACAGCAAAAGAACATCTGCACGCAAAAACTGTGGTTCCTTTAAGAGGAACAACAAGCAAAAGAAAAAAACATACTCGAAACTGTTGTTCCTTAAGAGGAACAATAACTGTACCTTAATCAAAACAACAAATAGAGGAAGCACGAAATAAAATACCTCTCCTTTAGCGGAACAACCTAAGATCATCCAAAATCGAAACTACTGTTGCTTCGGAAGGAATAACAGAAAGAGAAAAAAAATGCAAAGGAGAGAGATTCCTTTAAAAGGAACGGCAAAACAATCTGGAGGAAGTGATGTTCCTTCATAAAGGAATGGAAAAAATGTGGAGATGTTGTTCCTTCAGAAAGGAACAACAAAAAACTAAAGTGTTGTTCCTTCAGAAAGGAACAACAAAAAACAAAAGTGTTGTTCCTTCGGAAAAGAACAGTGAAAAAATGAAAATGTCGTTCCTTCGGAAAGAAACAGTAGAAAATGAAAGTGTTGTTCCTTCGGAAAGGAACAACGAAAATGCAGAGATGTTGTTCCTTCGGAAAGGAACAACAAAAATGAAAGTGTTGTTCCTTCGGAAAGAAACAACAAAAAATGAAAGTGTTGTTCCTTCGTAAAGGAACATCAAAAATGCAGAAATGTTGTTCCTGTCCGAAGGAACAACAAAACATGAAAGTGTTGTTCCTTCGGAAAGGAACAGCAAAAAAGCGAAATTTTTTTTCCTTCAGAAAGGAACAGCAAAATGCAAAATTGTTGTTCCTTCAGAAAAGAACATCAAAAAGGCGAAAATGTTGTTCCTTCGGAAAGGAACAACAAAATTCAAAAGTGTGGTGCATGTACTCATAGAACAGAACGCAGCTCGAATGTGGTAATCAAAGGCCAAATACAACAGCAGCAACTTGAAGAGACATATTTTCAATCCTATAGTTCTTCATGTGAAGAATAATTACAAGCTCATATACAAGATAATTCATGTTCAGAACCAGAGTCTTGTTCATGTCCAGAGTCAGAAGAATGTGCTTGTCATATGCATTATGATTCTGATTCAGAATCATACAGTGATTCCAGTTCTAAAGAAATATCCTTCAGACCACAGAAAGAAAAAGTCTTAATGGCTGCTATAGAGGAAGATGAGATAAAAATTCTCTCTCCGATTTGAGCAATGGAGGATGGAGAAATAAAGAATCGGTTGATAGAGGCATTCATGGATCAACTCAAATCCAGTTCTTCCAGGAATATATGAAAAAATCCATTATTTGTTGATGCTTCTTTTGAAAGAAATACCAGATCTTTCCAGCGACATCAAGAGAAGTCAGGCAAGGTGCGTTCACTCACCTTGGGGGAGGTAAGTAGAGAGATCCATAACATTAAATCTGAAATCTCTGCTTTGAAATCCCAACTTGCTGAAATTAAAAAGGGAAAGCAATCTGTGGAAGAGAATTCTCACTCATGGGACACAGAAGAATATGCTAAAGATTCCAATCCAAATCTTGAAATCATTGAAGGAGGGAAAGATCCTATTTTTGGGTTTCAAGAAATGAGAATTCTTGCTATTTCCTACCAACAACATCATGTGAAGGTGAATATCTGCATAAAAGGATAAATGTTGGCACTAACAGCACTCCTTGACTCAGGAGCTGATGTGAACATTTTAAATAAAAAAGTCATACGAGCAAAGTATTGGATTTCTAAAACGAGAAGAGTTGTAGGATTGGGTAACAAAACGCTCAATTATGAAGTTCCCAAGGCCTCTATTTGTTTTGATCATCACTGCATCAATTTGAAATTTGCAGTAGCAGAAATACCAGTCGACTGTATTCTAGGAAATATCTTCCTAGTAGTTGTTGAACCTCATGGGTCAACCAGGCTAAAAGGAAATAAAGCTGGTTACTTTATCTCTATTCCTACATCAAAAGGAACAACAAAAAGAATTGAGTTACCATATATCTCAAATCCTAGAATCTCTACAATGGTCCAGACTGTCCAAGAATTTGACAAAGCAGAAGCAAAACTGTCAGATCTAAAAGATCTGAAATCTATACTGAAAGTAGAAGATCAATTAAAAAATCCTCAGGTTAAGAAGAAAATTGAGGAACTAAGGAAACAGATTGAAGAAGAATATTGCTCAAAAGAACCAAATGCATTCTGGCACAGAAAGCAGCATACTGTCCAGCTCTCATACAAGGAAGGATATACGGGCAAGCCCTGTAAAAGTAGAGCTATTCAAATGAATAAGGAATACAAAGATCTCTGTGAAAAAGAGATCAAGCAACTTCTGGATCGCAAGCTCATTTGAGAATTTGACAGTCCCTGGAACTGTTACGGATTCTATGTCAACAAAAGCGCAGAACAAATCAGAGGGATTCCAAGGCTGGTAATAAATTTCAAACCTCTAAATTTTGTTCTTGCTGATGACACCTATCCAATTCCCCACAAAGGAGATCTGATTGCAAGGATAGCAGGAGCTAAGATATTTTCAAAGTTTGACTTGAAGGCAGGATTTTGGCAAGTAGCCATTTCAGAGAAAGATAAGTTCAAGACCGCCCTCAGTATTCCAGTAGGCCACTATGAGTGGAATGTCATGCCTTTTGGTTTGAAAAATGTTCCATCTAAATTCCAGAAGGTAATGGATAAAATATTTAAGCCATACTTTGACTGGCTTATAGTTTACATTGATGATGTTCTAATTTTTTCTAAGAACATCGAGGACCATTTCAAGCATGTTTATACATTTAAGCCATTGGTAAAGCATAATGGTCTAGTTTTAAGCAAGAAAAAGATAGAAGTTTTTCAAACTACTATCAAATTTCTCGGCCATACTATTTTCAATGGCCAAATTTCTCTGCAGAAGCATGCGCTTGAGTTTGCTGACAAATTCCCAGATGTTATTACAGACAAAAACCAACTTCAAAGGTTTTTGGGTTGTTTAAATTATGTCAGTAACTTTTACAAGGATTGTGCCACAGACAAGAGTGTATTAAATAAGAGGCTTAAAAAAGAGCCACCCTAGTGGACGAAAGAACACACCAAAGCTATTCAAAACATCAAAGCCAAGGTAAAGTCTCTTCCTATTCTATATGTCTCTGATGACAGTTCATTCAAAATTGTTGAAACAGAGGCCAGTAATATAGGATGGGGAGGTATCCTAAAGCAGAAAAAAGATGGCACTGAACAAGTTGTCTAGTTTGCATCAGGCACCTGGAATCCTGGTGAGCAGAATTACTCCACAACTGAGAAAGAAGTAAAAGCTGCATGGAACTGCATTAGCAAATTCAATGTCCATTTAATAAATAGACTATTCTTGCTCCGAATTGATGCTTCAGCTTTGAAGAAAGTTTTAAGTAAGGACATCAAGAAACCAAGAGAGGCGAAATTTGCTAGGTGGCAAGCACTCTTCCCCAACTTCGACTTTCAAGTAGAACATATCAAGGACACAAAGAACTATTTACCATATTTTCTCATCGGAGAATTTATCCAGCCACAAGAACATATAACGATCATTGTTACAGAATGGGACCAAAGCCAGAAACAGGAAGTCCTACGTACAATACCAGACAACCAGGACTGGGAAGAATACAGAGACAAATGGAAGCCAACTTGGTAGTTGAGAAATACAAAAGTATTAGATGCCAATTTGCAAGCGCATACTGACATTCAGCATCTTGTACCAGAAAGAAGGGTGCACCCAAAAGGGAGTAGATGGATTCATGACATGATCTGCACAAAAGCCAAAAGAGATGCATTGTATGTAGAAGATGCCCTTCAAAGAGATTTTCATGATATCTCGGGAATCTGATCACATGGAGGTATCTGCCATGGGATTTATGAAAAATATTTCCGCATGAATCGTACCAGAATTCTTGCATGGCCCATACCTACTAAGACCTTTGCATTATGGACAGGAGGAGATCCCAAGATAATCTTTCCAAACACAGTATATGATTTCACAACATATATACAGTTGTGGTGGGATTTTTTGAATGTAGATAACAAAGAAGAAACCCATTATACTAAATTAAAATTTAGTACAACAGGGATAATGCAAAGAAATCAATAATGCAACTGGCTACAAAAATGGTGGGCTGACTACGATGTTAACAGAACAGCAATGGACCCACTCTACCATGAAGCATACTGCAAATTCCACTGTGATATTTGTTTTGAACACAACATCCTAGATTGCTTCCACATAACTTCTAAAATTGTCAAAGAAATGACGGCAGGAGATTGGTCTCCTTTTCATGATGAGAATAAAACTTTAAAAGAATACATGTCCCGCCATTATGAATGGCTTGTATTAACTAAGGTAAAACATCAAATCATTTTAGGGAAACCTATGATTGTTCGGAGGATTTTCACCAAAGCATGGGATGAATTATTGTACAAAAAGCATAGATTCCCTGACATTACTATATTCTGACAGTTCTCATGGGCTTAACCGACAAAAGCATCCATTACTATAATAATGTTGTCCAGTCACAAGGACTTAATTGTGGCCAGCTTTTCTTGTGGGCTTTGCTGGACAAAAGTATCCACTTTGTAAACATTGTAGGCAACATATTTTTTGTAGATTTTTGAATAGTATTTACTTTTTCGGACCAAGAATCTTTGTGTGGATGTCACCTCGGTGTTACCCGAAAGCAATGATTCCGTCCTTTTGTTTGATGCCCTACAGTAATGTTTGTCCCCTCTCATTTGTTATAAATTGAGAGTAAGTCTCATTGTTGAGGCATTCACATTTGAAGTGTGTTAAAGTATTAGAGTTTAGAGATCTGAGAAGCTTGTGTATCAGTGTGCTTGGCACTGGTAAGAACCTAAAGTGGCCAGATCTATTAGAAGTCTGAAGTCAGTCTGCATAATAGTGGAGTCTGTATATTCTTAGGCAGAGCCTATCTGTTGCCAGGAAGCCTTTGGTAATGCTTATTCCCCAGTAAAAAGCAAGAGTCTGATAAATGCAACAATAATCTATCTCTGTAAGGTATTCTAAAAAAAATTCACCAAATTTCAAACAAATTTAATATAAAATATATCAAACAATTATAAATAAATTTAATATAAAATATATCAAAAAAATTCATAAACAAATAATAATTAAACTAACATGATATGAAACTATATACATTCTAGAGTATATTGTAATCAATATCTTAATGTCCTTTGCATTATACAAACAATAGTCATTATCACAATATGGCACTAATTATAGTGCCTTACATTCACTTATAATAATATGGAAAGTTTTTCCTAAATATTTTTTTACAATATACTCACTTAATGATGGTTTTTGTTTTATATATTTTTATAATATTAATTAAGTTGTTCTATATTTTTTAGAAATATATTTCAGTGTATTATATAATGAAAGGTTTTTTTTATATATTTTATCATATAATTTAATATAATTTATTATAAAATTTTAGTTTTTGTGATCCATATCAAGTTCGACAGCTAGATGATTAAATTGTCAAAAATATAATTCCTACAATAATGGCAATATCTAGAAGATTGAATCGTCAAAATTATAATTCTGCCAAGTTGACGACCATCAAAACTTCATGTCATGTCAGCTTATTAGATTTTGGCCACGTTCCAAATATCGATTCAATTATGGGTGTGCTAGACTCTGAAGACTCGGTTGCTCCAACGTTGGAATTCCAGAGAGCGAATAAATCGGGCATTGAAATAAATCTACCCTTATATTTTGTCTATACGATACCTCCAAGATTGAATGGTCAAAAGTATGACTTTTACAAGCTGTCTAACGTCTAACGTCAGCTTGGCCGATTATGACCACACTCCAAATATCGAAGGTTGGAATTTTATGGAATTTAGGTTTGGTTAAGTTTACCTAGGAGTTAAATTTACTGGTTAAATTTACTAGATAGGTTATATATGGAATATATTTTTATTAAAAAAATATTTGATATAAATTATATTTATTGAGGAGAGGTTTTGGTGAAAATCACATTAAAATATA
>APFE031101271.1:49165-90584 GCA_000404065.3 Pinus taeda
TAATTTTTTTTTATATATTTTTATCATATTAATTAATATAATTTATTATAGAATTTTAGTTTTTGTGATCCATATCATATCAAGTTCTGCAGCTAAATGATTGATTGAATTGTCAAAAGTATAATTCCTACAATAATGGCAATATCTAGAAGATTGAATCGTCAAAATTATAATTCTGCCAAGTTGACGACCATCAAAACTTCATGTCATGTCAGCTTATTAGATTTTGGCCACGTTCCAAATATCGATTCAATTATGGGTGTGTTAGACTCTGAAGACTCGGTTGCTCCAACGTTGGAATTCCAGGGAGCGAATAAATCGGACATTGAAATAAATCTACCCTTATATTTTGTCTATACGATACCTCCAAGATTGAATGGTCAAAAGTATGACTTTTACAAGCTGTCCAACGTAAAAGTCATACTTTTGACCATTCAATCTTACGTGACGTTAGACGTTAGATAGCTTGTAAAAGTCATACTTTTGACCATTCAATCTTGGAGGTATCGTACAGACAAAATATAAGGGTAGATTTATTTCAATGTCCGATTTATTCGCTCCCTGGAATTCCAACGTTGGAGCAACCGAGTCTTCAGAGTCTAGCACACCCATAATTGAATCGATATTTGGAACGTGGCCAAAATCTAATAAGCTGACATGACATGAAGTTTTGATGGTCGTCAACTTGGCAGAATTATAATTTTGACGATTCAATCTTCTAGATATTGCCATTATTGTAGGAATTATACTTTTGACAATTCAATCATCTAGCTGCAGAATTCTGGATGTAAGTGACAATTCAATCTTCTAGCTGCAGAATTCTCGTAGTAAGTGAAGCGATTGAGAGAGGGTAAGGTTCCCAGAAAACGTAGAACATTGAGTGTCGTTTGATGGAAGATTAGATAATGACTTTCAATCCCAATTCTCACACATTACTCTGCATCTTCCACGACTTTAGGTTACGGTTGAGGTTTACTTATAGTTGACTGACTTCAGAGAAAAACCAATACTGGGTCGAATTATAGACTTGTCTATGGTTGAGATCCAGAAAAATAATAATAGTCAATAGACAATAACTTATAAACAGTCAAGAATGTTCATAGTTAACAACTTGACGTTGTGATGAATTATATTACATTACGTTAAAATTCATTATTGGAAACTAAATTTAAATTAAGAGATTTACTTTAAAATTCATTATTGAATTTGAATTAAACGATTTAATATGGAAGTTGAATTTGAATTAAGGGATTTTATTCATGTAAAACTTTGTAATTACACCCAAATCTATTGGAATGAATAAACTTCCGAATCGATACATCATCTTAAATGAATGACTAGTACCATATTTTCCAAAATAGCAATTCAAGCTACAGTTAGTCTAACAAACTTGACAGTACTTGGGTTGAGAGCCCTGTGGTCTTAACGTTTGCAGACGACATCAGAAGAACCGTTTATGTAAATAGGGTCATCTGGAACGAGCAGTAATTCCAAGCTTACGTGACGTTGTTATGACGAAAATTGTGTGCCGATCAAAATTATAAAATAGCATATTATTGCTCTATATATTTGTAAAGTTATTGCTTTCATTGGCATAAAGCGTGATTCAGGAAATCGGTGAGGGGATTAATGCAAAGAATTCATGTGGAGACCTAAAGTGCCTTTCTATGTTCAGAATTGATCAATCTCCCGCATATATTTCGAAGATCTGAAAGGCGCTTCAAAATCCCAGTAGATTTGCAGATCTATCGGGTAAAAGGCATATGCAGGCGCGATTACGTTGCAAGGTTGTGTATTAGAGGATGACGACAGAAGACGCTGTCAATGAATTATACTTGTTTGCCTATTCTTATACTCGATATGAGTTGACATCGTCTGTTTGTGCTGTCATATTTGTCACCTTGGTCTTAGTGGATGTGTGGAAGGCCTTTCGAAGGAAGGCTACTTGGATTCCGGGACAAGCTCTCGTTCTTAGCGCTCTCACTATCCAATTTCTCCTTTTTATTGATCATCTGCAGGTCACTAGAAATTCAAGCAACCAAGATTTGAAAGACCTCCAATGGACTCTTTTGGTGTCGGAACAGCTCGTTGCCGACATAAGGAGAGTTATGATGTGTGTATTCATTGCATATTTGCTCCCTGGAATTGTGAGTCGGGGCTTGAAAAGTGTATGGGGCGATGTTGGAGCATTGGCATTAATTGTGATAGCTCATATGGCGTACGAGGCTTACTTCCTTGTAACATATACTGAAGACGAGATTGCATTACTAGATGTATGCCAGTGCGGGCCTTATAAAGGATGGTTGATACCGTCTTACATTGCCCTATCGTTAGCCATGATATTGTTGGTTGTGCTATTGAGTTGCGCGGTCATAGCAGGTAAAACCATCCGAAATATCATGTCTCAAAAGGTTCCCTCAGCCCTCTCTTGTTGTTGTTCTAGTTCTGCTGAAAACAGATTGTGCGAGAACGTTGCAGATCACGTCCTCAAATCTTGGATTGTGGCTCGTGCCTCCCAGCCTGACTACATCATGGCCAGATCAGTATTCTGTGCATTCGCTGGCGTGGTCGTCACAGTTTGTGATGTGTTATTACTAGTTAAATGGAAACACGTTCCACTTCCACCTTATCAAGAGGATAAAGCAATTTATGCGATTCAGTGTGCCTTCGTTGTAGTGGGAAGCATGGTCGTGGTATTCAGATGGTTCATTGCTGTTCTCTATTTTCCCAGAGATTTGTGGTGCTTCTTGTACTTGGAAGATTTCTGGACAAGGAGACTTGTTCAGCAGAAACAGGATCTCCGTAGATGCCGATTGTTTCTGTCCTTGTTACTCACCATGTTGCAATGGATGCAGAAACTCGTGGTCTTCCTTAGCAAGGTCTGTTGGTTTCTCCCTCAGTTTGTATTTGGAATGATCCGACCGTTCATAATGAGAAAGAACAAACCTGATCAATTTTCAAAATACGAAGAAGCTCTGGAGACCATACGAATGCCAGGAGAAAAAGCCTACAGCCTGTGGAGAGCAAATAAATCCGCCTTTGAGAAGACAGAGAATAATTTGAAAAAGGGCATTGAAAACGGTAAGAGTAGTTGCAAAGAATTGATCAGTTTAATAGAACACAAAACAGGGACCCCAGAAGAGGAACCTCCCACTTGTCTCGAAGAAGAAAAGCAATTCAAGGCGGTTGGTAAAAATTCGTGGAAGATGAGGGCAGTATCATTGATACATTTGATCATCTGCTTTTGCGATGGAGCTAATTCTGATATGGTTAATGTTTGTATAGAAGCTTACCTTCAAGCATCCTGTTTCATGGATATGGTTGACCGTTCAGATCCGGAAACCAAATTAGCGAGGGAGGCAGCGGACAACGAATTCAACACTCTTCAAAACGTTTGGAAGAAGCATCGTAAGATGCAGTCTTCTGAAAATTCGAAGCGCAACCGATTGGACGAGGAGAAAGCATCAAACAGACTACAGAGTCCAGAGGAGGAGGCAAGGTCACAAAAGCTATTGATAAAGAAGATGAGGGAACCACTTTATGACAATATGACGCAGCTGAGGAAAGAGGAAGAAGACGCGGGCAGAAGAGACCACAGAAATGGTTGCATGGATACCCTGCACGACTCCAAGGATTTGAAGGCAGTTGCTGCAAAAATTAGTCTATATAAAATCTGGAAAGTTACCATTCCCAATCCTAATCCAGAGGATGCAATACGTAATTTAAGATGCTTATTGGCCAACATTATTTCTTGTTGCCTTGAAGAGGAGGTGCTGGACAAAGCACTTATAAAAAATTGCAATAAATGGGCACAGGACGGTAACGAAAATGAGATATTCAAGGCAGCGTCCATAGCAGGAAAAGCCATAGGAGTGCGGCAACAGGTGCAAAATTTTAGTAATTGGATACCCATAAATACCTTTCTGACTCGTTTTGTTTACTCTGCAGAGAGGCAAACGCTGATTCTGTTAACCTTGTGATTCTGTTCATTTTGTTTACTCTGCAGAGACGCAAACGCTGATTCTATTAAATTTGCGATTTTGCTTATTCTGTATTTAACTTTCTGACTTTGTTTATTCTGTAGATAACTTTCTGACTTTGTTTATTCTGTAGATACGCGAAGGGAAAAGCAACGACGCTGTACGTACTGAATTCCAAGGCTAACGCTACCACACAGTTCATGGTCAGGTTTAGAGTGGACTATTGTCAAATTTCCAATTTACAATTGTAGTTTGAATGGTCAACATATCAGAGTTAGCGTCAACTTTGTCAAATTCCCAGTTTCCAACTCCACAGCAGTGTGGATGAATGCCATAAAAATATAATTTATTCCACTCGGAAGGATTGTTTGTAACCAATCTCATCATATGTATAAAAGTCAGTTTTACTTTGGTTTTCTTGGTTGAATAATACAAAATTTTCAATCAAATTATAATTTATTCCACTCAGAAGGATTGTTTGTAACCAATCTCATCATATGTATAAAATTCAGTTTTACTTTGGTGGTTTTCTTCGTTGAATAATAAAATTTTTCAATCAACTTATATTACTCGGATGATGGATAGGTATGTTATTCAATTATCATTCATTAATTATTTAATTATCATTAGTTAATTATCAGCGTTTAATGCATCACATCCCTTTTGAAGTGAAGCTTCCACATATTCTTGGGCTTTAGGAAATGGTAGGGGCTCTAGCTCTGTAGCCACAACTTCTCAATTACAGGGATCTTGTTCAGAAGTCACCGCTTCTTTATTTCAAAGCTCTTTATCAACATTTATGGCTTCTCTATTATAGGGCTTTAGATTAGTAGCCATAGCTTCTACGTTATCGAAATCTTGGTTAGCAGTTACAACTTTGTCATTATAAACAATGTTCCCATTCATGTGAAAACCCTCAATAGGGAAGCTCTAGCAGCTACATAACCATTATCTAGAGCATCATTACCTTCTTCTGCCTTGGGGCAGTCCAGGGTTCTATGTTCAATGGCACTAATAGTACTATTTTCAACATAGGGCATAATTTTGCTTTGATCTTTTCCCTCGACAGGGTTGAACCCTTGACCAAATTTTGCTTTGATATTTTCCCTCGACAGGGTTGAACCCTTGACCACAATGGGGTCATCCAAAATGGAATTTTTGCATCGTGTACAAATGACAAATACATCAATTGCAGAGATTTAAGAGAGCTAGGGTTTCTCTTACTTTTGGTTATGTAAATTTATTTGTTATTTTTATGCTATTTAAAATATATTTTTAATACACAAAAAAATTGTAAAATTTTCATTGTATACATTTCACAATTTAAATTTGCAATTTCAATGAATATAGATCAAATTTTGAATTAAAAAAATCAAAATCAAAAATAATAAATTTACAACTTTATATGATAATTAACATCATGTAAATGAATGTTATGGAATCACTTTCATTAATTTCTTTTTATTCTTAAAGAGTATAATAATATTGCTAATTTTCATAATGATATCCATCAATTCCAAGTCTCAAGGGTTAATTTAATTGGTCAATTCCCCATCATTAAAACAACTTTGCTATTAGGAAGTTACAAATTGAATTCAAATTGAATTCTCTTGACACTCTTGGGTCAGGTTCCATGGTTCCATGGTTGAGCCAACAAAAAGTGATCCCTTCAGGTATATCTTTTTGGTACAAATATTTTATGAATGCACGATCACTAACCTTCAAATCTCTTGAACCACATATTAAAAAAATTGGTATCCATCATTTCCTTAAAAAAATCACAAAAAATCGTATCCATAAGTGCGGAAAACTATGCCTTATCGCCCATCTACACTATGGCGTATCCCTGCTGTACCATGCATGTGATTGCAACTTTTATATTCTACAAGGGTGTATCCCTAGTGTACTTGCAAGTTTTATTATAATTGTCATTTCTTTGAAATAGGTTAAATTATTATGCAGTAGGTTTATTTAATTTTGAGATATTTGTTTTTTTAATTCATAATATATTATAATATTCAAGATCTAAATGGTTGTTATTATAAATAATTATATATTAAATAGTAATATGTGTTATAAATCATTCCTAATTTCGAATATTAACTTTACATGGAATGATGAAAATTAGAGATTCAAGTGTAAATGGAAGGCGAATGTCAGGACTCCATATACATATAAATAAATAAAATGTTTTACCTTCTACTATAGTTCTTTTCCCATTTACCATAGTCATATAATGGAATTATTATCCATGAAGGATTATTGCATTTCTTATAAGTCAAAGGAATTACTTACGAATATGGTTATGAAGTACTTACAATAAACTCGTTATGATGTACTTATAACGAAATTTTTGTTGATTACCGTATGCAATATTATTTAAAAGATATTCGAGTACTGACAGGCATACAATACGTGTAATGTTTTACAAATTTAAATCAACTTTGGGCTTTAGTGTTGTACATAGTTCTTGGTACATGAATTAAAACGTATTAATGGTTTTGCTCTGCCACGGAGTTGTGGCGGGAGCAGGCTTCATCCATTACTCTGGTTGCCCTCTAGCTGTACTCCATGCCTCGTTCTTTTCGCTTCATCGACAGTGCACAAGCTTGAGTTCTAATCCTATCGCTGCTATTCGTCCTGGAAAACTTCAATGCACATTATGTTGGCGATGTGATTCATTGTTCACCTCTACTCCCATCTCTCGGCTCAGCTACTAGGGTTTCGCTTCACGAGGGTTTGTAAAGTGCCAAGGATGTCATGGCACTGGTAATGGCTCTCGATGTAGTTGGCTTCTCTACCCAGGTGCGGCATATATCAGGCAAGTCTATTTTATTACCTTTTCTTTGGAATTCATTTAAATTCATTCCTGTTGGTTTCATCTGACAATTTGCCGACACTGGAATGTAGGTCACACGGTTATAGTCATGGCGTGCCCAAAGACCTCTATAGCAATTTGCGCTAAATCTGCCACCAATCTCTTGCTCTAGTCATTAAAGGGTTTACAGGTATGCCTTAGCCTAGTCGTAGTCTATGAAATGGCAGAGTAGAGGGGTAGACTATTCCTGTAGTTGTTGCTTCGGACAGTTTGGAGTGACCGTCTATGTTTCTAGATTTACAATTGTATAATATGTAATTGTTCTAATTTGAACCAAGGGGCTTGGTCGTGGTTGAGCTTTACTACTGTGAATATTTCCTTTAACAGGGTATTTGTCTCTGTTTTGAATGATTATACATATCTTTTTCCTATTGAAATGGATTCAGGGTTAGCCTTTATCATCTTCGTTTTTATCGTTAAGATTTCAGCTTGTTATGAGGGTTTTATACTTGCAATTCTTGGGAAACTCGATGGAAGGCCCGAATCCTTCTCCGCGACACTTCTACGTGTTTTGATGTCTGGGCATATAATGTTTATAGCTACGGCTATCTCTGGCTTTTCTTATCTCATGTTTTTACTAGAGAACCTCTGTTCCAGCATCTCTTTGGTTCCAGAGTGTGATGCATGCAAATTACTGAGCCCCGTTTCAAATTCTATTATTTCAACATATGTAAAATTTGGGGTTTTTATTTCGTTTCTTCTTGACCTATAAGCACGGTTCTCGTTCTGAGATGTATATCTGTTTTCGATTACTATGAACGGCTTTCATGGTTATACTCTTTATACATATAAATTTTGTCTAATGGAGTCGTGCTTACACTGTCTGTTCTTCCTAAAAGACTGCGGGGTTCCATTGTTCGGTGATGCATTATTCTTTTTTCGGATTCTATTTACCAGTCTTAGAAAATGTAAATAAAGAGAAGTGTTAAAGATATTCTTTTGAATTTAGTGATTTACACAAGTTTCTCTTGTTGCGTTTACTTATACAATATTTTATTTCTCTGTTTTTAGCAAGAAATTATTCGTACATTCTTCCCATAGCTAGCTGGACTTAGTTCTATATTATTTATGTTATGCATGCACAGTTACTTTTCTCTAGCAAAACAAAAACTATTTTCCTAACTTTGTACCTAAATGTCCAATCTCTATTTAAGTAGGAATTATCTTTTCTCTAAATTTCCAGATATCTCTATACGATACTCATTCTAAGTATTATCTACAGCATTTACCAGATCTAAACATTTTAACTTAACAATTCATATAAAAATAGATTATTCTAGGTTATTTACTTACCTCTACTGCTGTAATAGAGAAATAAATTTCAACTGTTGAAGTCACCTCTGTTATTTACAGATTTCAATCCTCCCAACCATGAGACTTGCCATCCAGACCAAGTCTCCCCTCGAGTTTGCCCACAAGACCAATGTCTTCTTGCAAGGCTTCGCACATAGTGCTTTCGCTATCTGGTCACCACCAAACTTAGCTTCTCTTTACTGTCTGACCTTTCAACATGGTTCCTCCCCACTTTCTCCTTAGTAACCCCCAGGTTTTTCCCCCTGGTGAGTTCTTTCTTTGGAGCATTCATAATCGGGGAGATATTTAGGGTTTTTGGCAACTGCCTACCTTAACTTTCTCAATATGAAGAGTTACAAGATTTGTTAACACTCAAACAATAGCTTTCTCTCTTTAATAATTAACAAAATTAAATACTGAGCTCAAACAATAATCATAATATCCATTTTTGTTTTTACTACGGTAAAATAAAATATTTACATTTTTCTGGGGACATTACATCTCCCCCCCCCCCTTGAAATCAAACATCATCTCGGTGTTTTTTTGCCGCAAATAGTCCTGGAAAGGCTTCTTTCATGAGTTGTTCATTCTCCCAGGTGGCCTCATCTGGCCCAAAGTGCTCCCGTTGCACTTTAACCTGGATGATAGCTCGTCTCCACAACATTACTTCTCTCTGATCGAGTATAACCAGAGGTTCGACCAAGAATTCTCCTTTCAGTTCAACCTGAAAAAGTAGTAAATTGATTTAATTTCAACTATCATTAAAGTCTATTTGGCTTACTTAAGAAAATGTCTTGCTTGTATATCTTGCCAACTGATTATGTGTTTAGGATCATAAACATATATTTTTAGTATGAACACATGGAAAATATTGTGGACTCGAATATGGTTGGGTAAGGCAAGCTGGTATTCCATTGGCCCAACCCTTTGCCAGAATTTGAAATGGGCCACAAAATTGGGGTGCTAACTTAGCACACCCAGTCCATTGCAACGTACTCTTTTTAGTGCGTACTCTTACATATACATGATCTCCTACTTGGATTTCTCTAAAATTCCTTTTTCGATCAACGAAGTTCTTTTGTCGATCTTGGGCAACCTTTAAGTTAGAACGCACCTTCTTAACCATTTCTTCCATTTCATTTAACATCTCAAGTCCCAACATCAACTTGTCCTCTGGTACCTCCCAACTGGATGGTGTGCGGCACTTACGTTCATACAAAACTTGAAATTGGCTCATTTGTAAGGAGGTATGATAGTTGTTGTTATAAGAAAATTCAACCATATGTAAGTAATCTTCCCATTTGGATGGTTGCTGCATCACATACGTTGTTAGCATATCTTCCAACACTTGATTCACTCGTTCTATTTTCTTGTCCATCTGAGGGTGATAGGCGGTACTGAAGTTTAACTGAGTACCTAACCCTTCAAACAGAGTCTTCGAGAAGGCTGATGTAAACTTTACATCACAATCAGAAATTATAGTTTTTGGGAGCCCATGTAGTCTAAAAATATTTTGCATGAATATATTGGCAATCTGCACCGCCCTGAAGGTGGATTGTACTGGTATAAAATGAGATGATTTGCTTAATTTTTCTATTACCACCATTATTGAATTCGTTTCTCTTTTTGGATTTGGGTAATCTTGTGATAAAGTCGAAGGAGATGGTTTCCCATTTCCATTCCGGAATTGGTAGTGGGTGCAGTAACCCAGCAGGATGTTGGCATTCTGTTTTTATTTGTTGACATTCTAGGCAACGTGTCAAATATTCTACTACATCTTTTTTCATACCTAGCCAGTAGTATTATTTTCAGAGTGTAGTAATTAATTTTTGGTATATTGGTTGTCCTACATAGGGACTCTTATGATATTCATCTAGAATCAGATTTTTAATGTTATTTTGGCTAGGCACATATAATCTTTTATTATAAATCAACATATCTGCGGAATTTATTTCATATCCTAGCTGATGTTCATGGTTGTTTGTGGTTTGAGATTTCTGTCCTAAATGTCGGTATTCCCGATCCTGCTCCGTTGCCTCTTTAATTAATTCATCGAAGGTAGTCTGCACCTTGCTGAAAGAAATTTCATAAAGATAGTGTACCTTTCGACTTAAGGTGTTAGCTACCCAATTCTCCTTTCCCTTCAGATGTTTGATCTTGAAATCAAATCCACTTAGAAAGTCTACCCACTGGGCTTGTCTGGCATTTAAAGTGGGATTCTTAAAGTAAATAGTCAAGCTGTAATGGTTAGTCATTAGAAGAAACTTCTTACCCATCAAATAGTGACGCCACATTTTTAATGCATGAATAATGACTATCAATTCTAAGTCATAGGCAAAGTATTTTTTCTCGTGTTCCTTTAGTTTTCTAGACTGATAGGCGATTACAATTCCATCTTGTATTAAAACACTACCTACCCATTCCTTGCTGGTGTCTGTACACACCACATAGTCTTTACTTGGATATGCTATGCTTAAAATTGGCACAGTGGTGAGCAGATGCTTGAGCTGTTCAAAGCTCTGCTGACACTCGGCTGTCCATTTAGAAGTTTTCCCCTTTTTTTATAGGGAGGTAATAGGATAGCCCACCCTAGAGAATCCTTCAACAAATCGTCTATAATATCCTGCCGGTCCCATAAAAGATCTTATATCTACTACGTATTTTGGTATTGGCCATTCCATTATGGTCTTTGTCTTTTCGGGGTCTACAACGATTCTGTCCTTGGTAATAATGTTGCCTAAATACTGAATCTGTTCTTTAAAAAAGTCACACTTGCTTAATTTGGCATACAGTTGATGTTCCCGGAGAGTCTGCAGCACTATCTTGAGGTGCTCCTTATGTTTTTCAATATTCCAGGAATAAATCAACATATCATCAATAAAGATTAATACAAATTTATCTAAATAATGATGAAATATATTGTTCATTAGACACATAAAGGTCGCAGGGGAATTGGTTAGCCTGAAGGGTAACACTACAAACTCGTAGTATCCATAGCAGGTCCTAAAGGCTGTTTTAGGTGGTATCCCAATCATAGATCAATCTTTGAAAACACCGTCGCCCCTTTCAGTTGATCAAATAGTCTGTCTATGTGAGGCAAAGGGTACTTATTCTTAATAGTCAACTTATTCAGCTGACGATAGTCCATACACATACGTAGGGTCCCATCCTTCTTTTTGACGAATAGTGGGGGCAACCCAAGATGACACACTAGGGCAGATATAATTTTTATCCAACAGCTCTTGTAATTGCATTTTTAGTTCCGTCAGCTCTGGTATTCTCATACGATAAGGAGCTCGGGACATCGGGGCTACTCTTGGCACCAGTTCAATGGTAAAATCTATGTCCCTGTTTAGAGGTAGCCCTGGTATTTCTTGAGGAAATACATCTATAAAATTCTATATCATAAAGATACTTTCCAGGGAATCCGACTTGTCCTTTGAGTTGGCATAACCAACCTGAATAGCATAAATCTGGCATCCTTTTCTAATGCACTTTTCTAGTTGAGAGGCGGTTACTGTTTGTAATTTTAGTGGTGTCAAAAGGCCTTGTATCTCTTGTTTGTTTCCTTGCTCATTCATATAATAGATAGCTTTCATTTTATAGTTTATAACGGACCAATGATTTTCCATCCAGTCCATGCCTATCAAGACATCATAAGATCCTAGGGGTAATATGTTTAGATCTTCCACCAAAGGCTGACTTGCTATTTCTAAAGGACAGTTATTGACCTTGGCCAACACACGTCTCTTTGCCACTGTTGCTAGTTGTACTAACTAGGGGTTTTTAAACTTGACAGCTTGTAAACCACATTGATCAAATATTTTAGGACTAACATAACTAAACGTAGCTCTGGGGTCAATTAAAACAGATATACCATGATCAAAGATTTTACCTTCGAATTCCACCATAGTTGGCTGGTATCCTGCCTGATGATCTTCAAGGGGGGCATTAATTTTTAGAATACTCCTAGTTACATCTCCTACTGTAGATGCCTCTTGAATCTACGAAATCTTCTCAGTGCCTTTGCGGTTAGGACAGTTCTTAATGTAATGTGGCCCTTCACATCCCCAACATTGTATTAGGGGTCTTGTTGTTGCTTCGACTTCAGTTCTGCCTAACTGCTCACTGGGTTTGAGTTTAATGGAAGGTCTAAATCTAGACTGATTCCTATGTAGATTTCTGTTAATCTGACCCCTAGGAGGTCCTTTATTGATATTTCCCTAGTTTCCCTTATTGACAACAACAAACTTATTGCCCTTCTTGTCAGTCCATTTCTTTCCCATAACTTCTCCTTTCTGTTTACTTTGCTGATAACATATCCTGGCCTTTCGTATGACCTCATCCATCATTTTTGGGTTGTCTAACTCAATTCACTCTTTCATGAACAATGGTAAACTACTGACAAATCACTGTACTTTTTCCTTCTCTTCTCATATGTAAGGAACATATAGAAGTAAAGAGGTAAATATGGTAATAAGCTCATCCATTGTTTATTGTCCAAGCCATAGGTCATGGAACTATTTTTCTTTCTCATCATAGAATCGCTCAATTAAATATATTTCTTTAAAGTATCTTTGAAACATTTTCCAGGTTATATTTTGTTCAATCACCCCTCGTACGGTCTTTACCTCTTCCCACCATAAGGTGGCCTTTCCTTGTAGTTGGGAAATGGCCAAACGAGCCTTTAAGTTCTGGTCATACTCATATAGCTTAAAGTATTTATTCATGTTAATAAGCTAGGCTTCAGCTGCCTCTCCTTGTTCTCCTTCAAAGAGAGGTGGCTTTATTTTCCGGAACTCCCCTTGTAGTTCTGTCCTTTGCCTCTTTTGTGTTTTATGCTCGGAGGGATTATCTAACTTTTCCTCTCAATTTTCTTCCCCTCCTTCTATTTCCACATACGTTTTCCTATACTCTTGTTCTGCCAACATGTGCCCATGTTCTAGGCTGGGAATCGGCTGACACTGATTTTTCTTATCTGACAGGATTTTCATAATGTTTTCCGATTCCAACATTAACCATTCATTGTCTACCTGTAATGGGGCCATTTTGTTCTTTAATTCATGCACAGTCTCTAGTATTGTGGGGTTGGTGTTGCGAGGTTCTTCTCCTAATGGTACCCATACTTCAAGGTTGGTTTCAGGAAAGGTTACAAGTCATAGGCCTGTCATGTTTCTATGAGGAGTGTTATCTTTCCTTCTCATGTTCTTCTTTTGTTGTACATGCACAAGACTGTCAGTCAAAAAAAATTATTATTTTTTTATCTGTTCTATCTGTAGGCCTTAGTTTGGTAACCTTGGCTCTGATACCACTTGTCACGACTCCATATACATATAAATATAAAAAAATGTTTTACCTTCTACTATAGTTCTTTTCCCATTTACCATAGTCATATAATGGAATTATTATCCATGAAGGATTATTGCATTTCTCATAAGTCAAAGGAATTACTTACGAATATGGTTATGAAGTACTTACAATAAACTAGTTATGATGTACTTAGAATGAGCTTTCTGTTGATTACAGTATGCAATATTATTCAATGTTTTACAACTTTAAATCAATTTTGGGCTTTAGTGTTGTACATAGTTCTTGGTACATGAAATAAAATTTATTAATGGTTCTACTCTGCCACGGAGTTGTGGTGGGAGTAGGCTTCATTCATTACTCTGGCTGCCCTCCAGATGTACTCCTTGCCTCATTCTTTTCGCTTCATCGACGGTGCACAAGCTTGGGTTCCGATCCTATGGCTGTTATTCATTTTGGAAAACTTCAATGTGCATTATGTTGGCGATGTGATTCATTTTTCACCTCTTCTCTCGGCTCTTGGCTCTGCTACCAAGGTTTCTTTTCAGGAGGGTTTGTATAGTGCCAAGGATGTCATGGCACTGGTAATGGCTCCCGATGTAGTTGGCTTCTCTACCCAGGTGCGACATATATT
The DNA here is from genome assembly GCA_000404065.3 of Pinus taeda. NCBI lineage: Eukaryota > Viridiplantae > Streptophyta > Pinopsida > Pinales > Pinaceae > Pinus > Pinus taeda. Next base: position 63,258 of record APFE031101271.1, read on the forward strand.
AGGCAAGTCTATTTTATTACCTTTCTTTTTGGCATTCGTTTAAATTCATTCTTGTTGGTTTCATCTGACAATTTTCTGACACTGGAATGTAGGTCACGCGGTTAGAGTCATGGCGTGCCCAAATACCTCCATAACGATTTGCGCTGAATCTGCCACCAATCTCCTGCTCCAGTCATTAAAGGGTTTACGGGTATGCCTTAGCCTAGTTGTAGTCTATGAAATGGAAGAGTAGAGGGGTAAACTATTCCTGTAGTTGTTGCTTCATATAGTTTGGAGTGACCGTCTAGGTTTCTAGATTTACAATTGTATAAAATGTAATTGTTCTAATTTGAACCAAGGGGATTGGCCCGAGGAAGAGTTTTACTGCTGTGAATATTTCTTTTAACAGGGTATTCATCTCTGTTTTGAATGATGATACATATCTCTTTCCTATTGAAATGGATTTAGGGTTAACCTTTATCATCTTCGTTTTAATCATTAAGATTTTCAAATTCTTATGAGGGTTTTATACTGGCAATTCATGGGAAACTCGATGGAAGGCCCAAATCCTTCTCCGTGGCACTTCCAGGTGTTTTGATTTCTGGGCATATAATGTTTATAGCTACAACTATCTCTGTCTTTAGTCTTATCTGACGTTTTTACTAGATAACTTCTGTTCTAGTATCTCTCCGGTTCCGGAGTGTGATGCATGCGAATTATTGGGCCATGTTTCAAATTCTATTATTTCAACATATGTAAAATTTGGGGTTTTTATTTCGTTTCTTCTTGACCTATAAGCATGGTTCTCGTTCCAAGATGTATATCTGTTTTCGATAATTATGAACGGCTTCCACGGTTATACTCTTTATATATATAAATTTTATCCAATGGTGTCATGCTTACACTGCCTGTTCTTCCTAAAAGACTTCGAGGTTCCACTGTTCGGTGCTGCATTATTCATTTTTTGATTCTATTTTCCAGTCTTAGAAAATGTGAAGAAAGAGAAGGGTTATAGAGATTCTTTTGAATCTAGTGATTTACACAGGTTTCTCCTGTTGCATTTACTTATACAAATATTTTGTTTCTCTGCTTTTAGCGAGAAATTATTCGTACATTCTTCCCGTAACTAGCTGGACTTAATTCTATATTATTTATGCTATGCATGCACATTTACTTTTCTCTAGCAAAAGAAGAACTATTTTCCTGAATCTATACCTAAATGTCCAATCTCTATTTAAGTAGGAATTATCTTTTCTCTAAATTTTCAGATATCTCTGTACAATACTTATTCTAAGTATTATCTACAACATTTACCAAATCTGAACAATTTAACATAACAATTCATATAAAAATAGATTATTCTAGGTTATTACTTACCTGTACTACTGTAATAAAGAAAGAAAAGTCAATTGTTGAAGTCACCTCTGTTATTTATTGTTATTTATAGATTTCAATCCTCCCAACCATGAGACTTGCCATCCCAACAAAGTCTCCCACGGAGCTTTCCCACATGACCAATGTCTTCTTGCAAGGCTTCGCACACAGTTCTTTCCCTATCTGGTCACCACCAAACTTAGCTTCTCTTTACCATATGACCTTCCAACATGTTTCCTCCCCCCTTTCTCCCTAGTAACCCCCAAGTTGTCCCCACTGCTGAGTTCTTTCTCCAGAGCATTCACAATCAGGGAGGTAGTTAGGATTTTTGGCAACTGCCTACCTTAACTTTCTTGATATGAAGAGTTACAAGATTTGTTAACACTCAAACAATAGCTTTCTCTCTTTAATAATTAACAAAATTAAATACTTAACTCAAACAATAATCATAATATCCAGTTTTGTTTTTACTACGGTAAAATAAAATATTTACAATTTTTTCGGGGACAATACACCAGAGAATAAAGTACAAAAAATGAACAAAGGAATCTAGTCATCTAAAAAATTGTATCTCACAAAATGATATCATAAAATTAATACTTCTTGAGTTTTTTTTAGGAAATAATTTTCAAACAAAACTAAACAAATATTATATAATTAATTCTCAACTTAGATAGCCAAGTATCACTAACACAACTGGTTGAGGATGGGCTGCTTCATCATGGTGACCCAGGATCAAACCTCACACGGTTATTTATGCCTTGTGTTAGGGGGAGGAGACATGTTAAAAAACCCAGTTAGTTAAGGGCTAGTGTGGCCCAGGCTTGGTGTGATCCCCGTGTGACTTTGACAACTTAGATTCTCCTGGGTGTGATCCCCGACTGACTTTGATAGCTTAGATGCCCCTAGAATAAATATCTCAACTTAACTAAATAGCCAATACCTTTAAAAAACTTCTAATTACTATATTATATAGAGTAAAGTAATGAAAATAAAACAAAAGAATCAATAAGAAAATTGAACTAGAAACTCTAGTCTTTTACCGAGTTCTATCTCATTAAGTAGAACGAAATGCCATCATAAAATTAATACTTCAATAAATTTTTGTAACAAATAACTTGTCAAATAAAAAATGATATTATATAATTAATACCTACACTAGTTAAGGACATAATGCCTTTAAAATTTTCCAATTACCATCTTGAAAATCATATATAATTAGTCTGATAGGCCTTCTTTTGAATCAGTTTAGTAGTCTACGCTTTGATTCTATGATTGACATCTGGCATCAATCTGGCATCTGGTCTGATTAGCATCTGGCATATGGTGTGATTGACATATGTTCTCTGACATCTGGCTAAATATCTCGGACTATTTCTCCCTCACCAAAAACCGCATTCTGATTTCTGCTCTTCCACGACGACCTGCTTTCTGCTTTCTGCTCTTCCACGACCTGTTGTCGTAACAATGCTTCCAGTTTCTGTTGTACACTCTACTATGCATGACCTGCCTTGCTACAATAACAATGAATTTATGTTCTCCTCTACTCTTACAACTGTCAGTTGTTCAGTGCTCATTCACTATTCTGCTATACCCTATTTACAACTCAGTTGTTATATTCAGAAGTTGTTTGTTCAGTGCTCACAGTTCAGTGGTTGTTCTGTTCAAGTGGTTGTTCTGTTTAGAAATTGTTCGTTCAGTGCTCAAAGTTCAGTAAGTTATTCGTTCAGTGCTCAAGAGGCCATAGAAGGTGTTATCTCAAAATCAGACCCTGGAAGGCTGCTGACCAGGAAGACCTTAAGTAACTATTTCAAACCTACTTTAGGCTAAGGCTTAGCCTCGTCAACCTGAGAGGGCTCTCTCAAAAGAATTAATGATTTTTTCAATTGTGATTAAGATGGCTAACTCTTTTGAAACGAATATAAAAATATGAATGGTGGAAACACAATTAAAATCTATCCATTGGGCTTATGGAGTTAACATCATTTCAGTATGACAATGGTATCAACCTTGCATAGAAGTCAGGGCATTTAGCATTCAACACATTCAGAACATACCAAAAACATATAGGACTACATAGTCTATGAATGCATACAGGAAGTTAGAGCACCATAAGTGAATTCTAAGTGATTACACATTCATACGACTGCAAATATTAGGAAAAGAACAATACAACACATTCTGAACATTGAATCCCTCATGAGTCCTGAGAAGCAAAGCCAATCTTGTATTACTAAAACAGAGTCTTTACGTAAGCCAAATATCAGAGCTTTTTTCAATAAATTTCCAACCCCTATTACATTGCTCTTTCTCTTATTTATAGAATTATTTTACAAGGTTGAGATTCCTCCTGCAACATGAGGGGAACTCGAATTCTACTTCTAATGACACCTATTCAACTTTTAACTACCTATTAAATGTAACAAACTGCTACTAGACTTTCTAGAGATCTAAATCAAATAGGAGTCTAACTCCCTATTATGCTAATAGTAGCCTTAATTAAAATCATTCTAGTTCTTTGACATGTGGTCTTTTTTTTGTTTGGCTGTAGTGGATGTTCAAAGCCCCATACTGGTCTTCAATGTCACATCTTCTCCATTGCCCCAGAAAAATAGAAAACTGGCCCTGTTTATCGGCCTTTCGTTTTCCTCAAAGATGTTCGAATCCAATGAATGATGCCCTTCATCTTTGATTATACAAAACATATCAGAATGCCACTTCCTTGATGTGTTGTCAACCTTTTCCATGTGTGAATACAAAAGCTCCTCCAAGCTGTCTGACATATCTTGGATTGTAGTAAATGAGATCACTTTATAACAAAAAAGTTTAGAGTTGGATTCAAATAGATGTTTCTTCCACTTGTCTTGATCTTGTTGAAAGTTGATAGCTTTAGATGATCCCTTGAAGATATTCCTTTTTCAAAAAATTTCCCTTTGTATTTCAAAATTGGTTGACCGAGTTTAGATTATGTAGCTTCAGTAGTTTTGTAGCGCGCTACGAAACTGCTGTGCATTAGTCATCTTCTTCAGCGGTTTCGTAGCGCGCTACGAAACTGCTGTGTAATTCCAAAAACATAGTTTCAACCCAAAATTTTGCTATTTTGAGCTTCTTGCTATTTAAACTTTCTTCAACTGCTCCAAGGCCTTTCAAAACTGAATGGAAATGTATGATTCTTCAAGAAAGATTATTCCAAGCAAAACCATCAAAATTTGAAACATAGCCTTACTTGAAATGGGATTTCTTTAAGGAGATTCTTTCTGCTGGCCTAACTATATCTTTAAGTATTCAATTTGTTTCTTCATGCCTCTAATCCCAACTCTCAAGTTTGAATTAACCTTTCTGATGAATTGCACTTCCTTTATGGCAGGGACAGTCCAGCTACGGAATTGAACATTAAAATCAACCACCTCGGGGATTTGAAATGTTTTGTCCTCCCACCGAGCTTGCATTTGGTTGAAATAAGCCTCCTTGATTGCAAATTTCCTGGAAGCTTTCTTCAGTCTGGCAATTGTAAAGTTTGCCAATTCCAACCTCCTTTCAACTCTTCCACACTATATTCTTCTTGAATGATAATTGCTTTGCCTTTATCCTTTCTTTCATGAAGCTGTGTTACCTCCCCTGTTTCCTCTTCTCTTGGCAGTACCTCCTGTACTTGTTTAAAATTCCTTGTTATGGGTCTCCTTGGTTTAAATACAAATTGATCAACCTGATCATCAAACTTGAGTTTCTTTGAGGCTTTGACTCTCTTAGCCTTGTCTTTTCCTGACTCTATCAAATCTGCTTGAACTAGGGGAGATTCTTCAATATCAATGCCTTCTAGTAAGTCGTTTAAGTCTCCCTTTGAAACAGGGCTTTCTTCAATAATCACTGACTTACCTTTTTTTTTAGCTACCTGGCTCCTAGTCCTTCTTCATTGAACTCCTTCACCTGTGCTTGATTCATGTGCACTTTCTTTGACCTGAGTTTTCTCTTTAAGGGACTGCTGGGGTGTATCATGGATAGTCAGTGGCTTGGTGGATTCTCTTACTTGTTTCCTAGCCTTCAACTTTGAAAACCTCCTGGATCTTGTTTCTGTCTGCTGACAAATTGTTGTTGGAAGATATTTTGCAGCTTGAGGACTGAGACTGGTCTCGTTCTCGAAGCCAGACATGAATATGAATGTGGGCCAGTCCCTATCTACTCTCTGGAGTTCATGCAGAACAATCAACTTAATCAAACCGTGGTGAAACAATGAGGTCTCACAGGCTTCTTTCCTTAGCTGCACCTTATCACACATTTTACTTAAGCTACGAAATAAGTAAAAAGGTAGACCAATGGATATCTTTCTTGTGAAATGTAGCAAAAGCTTGAAATGATATGAATACACCTTGTTATTTCTGCCTTCACAGGCAAGGTACCTTTGTATACAGGTAAGCAGATTGGTATATGAGTCTTTGACATAATTTCTAGGCACAGACTTGTTTAAATCTGAGTCAATGTGTTCTAGCTTCAAAAACTCTTTGCAGGGAGTCATATCAAATTTGAAATTCTTAAACCAAGTTTCTTGTCCCCTTAAAATCTCAGTAACTGTGGATATTACCTCTAGTGAGACTTGCAATTCGAGCATCCCAACCTTCGAATTCAGCCCTTTGAAATTCAAAGAAAATTCCTTCGTGGTTTGTGCATGACCTCCCTATAGTTTCTCACAAAAATTCCAACATCCAACCAGCTTGAATGCCTGCTCAACTTCTTTGTGTTTCAAGAGAATGTCTACACCTTCAGGTTCGTTTCTCAAACATCTGCCTGATCTGTGGTCTTTTCTTTCTGCCGATCCCTCCATGAAGGTTTGAAACACTGTCGCTGCTCAAACTTCAATCTTTGTTTTGCTTGAATAGCTGCCTCGCTTGATAATTGCCTCGCTTGATAACAGTGCATTCAAATTGAAAACTTGCAGACTTGTTCCTCATGCAACGAATGCAATCATCATTAAGACTGTGAATACCTGGCTTTTCTTGGAACTTGCAATCCATGTGTATCAATGTACCTAGCAGCTGTAATGATGGAGATAAGCGGTCAGACATGATATGTGTAGTGTATAAGCTAACAGTGGATGATGCAACCATAACTGAACTTGACAGATTTGACAGTTAGGAAAGATTCACTGCAGATTGCACGAATCTCCGATTTCGTAGCGTACCTAGTGTAAAATCTAGATTATGCACTACGAAATCACCTAAAACATGTTGCGCTGCGAAACTGCTAAAAAGGATCCATGCACTGCGAAAACACTTCAAAATAATTTAAGCGATATGAAATCACCTAAAGAGATTTTTTGGCACATGGTAACCTTTGAACAAATCTGACATATGGTTATGAGACCGGTGAAGAATGAGAATGCATAATTGACCTTTATTTAGGTATACCATCAAGACTTCTAAAACTCAGACTTTAAGGTAAACAAAAATCAAACTTAGACTAGCACCGACTTTTACCATCAAACTAGCGTGAGAAATTTTGGCTTTAGACTTCTTAAGTGATAACAAAAGGAGTGCTAAAGCCCTTTAGGTAACATCTTGGGTTGCCTTATTTCCAATTTCATAGCCCTTGGTTGTTTTCTCCTTCATTGTTTCAATTGTACCATGAGAATCACTATCAACAATATCAACAAATGATTAGTAATTCTTGCAATCAAATTAATCAATCCGATAGTGTACATTTTTAACATGAAATTGTGCATTTAAATGAAATTAAACAAGAACATATAAAATTTCTATTCTAGGTCTTACTGGGAAGTTGGCTCTACCGTATTCTTGAAACTAAAGGATTTAGGCAATTTCTCAGAGGCCATGTTGGCCCAAGTTTTGACTGTATCCCACGATGCTATACCTGCACCTTCGATTGCCTTCTCACTGGTTTCCATAGCCTCTCTGGCCTTCTCCTTTACATATCCAATCTTGTTGTCTTCTGCTAATTTATCCGCCTTGTTTTGATCAGACTCTACTGAAGTGGCCTACCATATGGTCATGGGAAAACCTGCCAAGATAACCAACACCACCACATTAATAACCCCCATCCCATATCTGCAACCATATTCAAATTACCAGTGATTATTTCACTCTATATTTTAGTAAACTATATCAATACAGTTTAATTCACCAAGGTTAAGCACCGTTTATCTTCCTATATTCCCTAATTTTTTCAGAAGTCGAGGGACGAATGTTGCAAGTAATGAGCAGAGAATGGATTCATAGAAAAATAACACGGTGGGATCACGTGATGAATCTCCATGTTGATCCTTCTTCTCTCACACTTTGTTTCTCATCGACACGTTTATAACACTTGTCAGGTAGGTTACCGTTGTGCCACTTTATGCTACATACGAAGGCTGTTTAAATTAGAGATCCATTGGATTGAAATGACAAAAGGCAGAGCTCCATAGGATTGAAATGACCGAAGGAAGCTCTAAGACTGTCCAATTTTTACATGATAATATATTTGAAAAATTAGAATTTGATGACAGAACTTTATAATTAAACAAACATTTTTATCTTATAGTATGTTGTAGCAAGAAACCCCTATCTTCACTTTGCTACAATCATATTGTTGTTGTACTATTGAACTGTTGGCTGAAAATCCACAGGGAAAAGATCTGAAGGTAAATTTTCTGTTTTGCATGAAATTTTGAATTTTAAGAAATTTCCACACCAAAAGCACAACAACTTAGGCAAAGAGATTGTATAAAACATATTTCTTAAAAACGGTTTTTTTTTAAATCATAATTAAATAAATTTATCTTGAGTAGGGATACCATATGAGATCTTGCCAAACTTGTATGTCTTCCCTGTAGATTTTATTAAGGCCCGCCAATTTCAAGTCAATAGCTAAAGACTCAATAATGAAATAACAATTTTAATAACAAAATGTTCCTTAATTTGTTACCCAAGATCCTTCTTCCTCCAACTGAATCCCAGGTTCATTAATTGTCTTCAATCAAATACTAAATTTCCTTCATTGTATCCATTGGGAAATAAATATTCTATGTGCCACTGATTTTCTCTAACTTCAGACAAACATCCCTTTCTGACAATCTTCATTTAACTTCAGCCATCAAAAATAAAACCAATAGTCCTTAAGAGAATTCTGGTGTCTATATTCCTTCTACTTATAGCATTTTGTTTTTACTCATCAAGATATCCTTGTATTTTCCAATATGTTGATGCATCATGAACTTCCATTTATTATTTTTGGCATTCATTTCCAGATCTAATAAGATTATTATAATTTATCCATACTGATCCTTTCAATAACAAGCTTCTATTTAGAATCATCTTATTACTTTCAAAATCGTTGGTATGATTTACATCGCATTTTTTCACCATGATGTGTGCCTGCCTCTACTTGGATCAATGACCTGAGCTGTTGAATTGCCAAGATATTTGTTATATTGAATCTCCAAGTAAGGAGTGTATGATAAAAGGAGAAATTACAAAGACAAGGCCATTAAAATTATAATTTTATATGTTATTGCATTTCATATTTCTGAAGTATTTCCTGGAAAAAGAAGACGTATTGCAAAGTAGGACACATGGCTTGATTGAATCCTTTTGAAAGCTTATCATCTGGAGATTTATGAAATTCTCAATATCCCACAAGGGGTTATGAACCCCCATTTGGAGCCACTGTTAGCAGCCAGTTTTGCATGCATTCTTGTTGTTAACGTCAACATTAGCAATGCACTTTCCATTAGTATTATCTTCTAGGGCCTTATTAATCATTTTCAATTACATCCATGATTGCATGCATCCATCATCGGATCAGTTCTAGGTATAGGTACACAGTTGTTTAACATGGAGAGAAGACATAGATTTTAGTTGCATGCATGCATGCAATGTTTCCTACATGTTCTCTTCAGGACACCTACACTATGAGTTTGGGAGTGTGTCTATTTTTAACAATGTATGTTTATATGCATTACTATTTCAGTAAGTGTCATCGTTGTTCATAATTGGATTTTCGAAGACTTCCTATTTTAGTAAAGCCTATTTTTAGATTTTTCTATTGATAACAAGTTTCTATTTTAAGCTAGGAACATTCATGCTTACTTCTTAGTGGCAGAACTTCAGGTTTTGATACTTCCTGTCTTTTTAGGAGGTCATTGCTATTTTTAGCAGGTTCCATTATGGGGAAATTCAGTTACCATGTGTGGCAGGTGTTTCCTACTTTTTGGAAGACATCACTATTTTGGGTAGGGGGGTGATATGGACAACATCCATATCTGTTTATGTCATCATAATTTAATGAATTTGGTATACATGATGTGACCTGATGGTGTATTTGTATTTCCTGTAATTAATTTAAATTTAGCATTGAGTTTGCTTGTATACTTGACATGTGGAACTAGATTCGTTCTCACTAAAACATGTGCAATCATATGTTGATTTAGGTGATGGTGTAATGAGAATATTCCTTCAAAAGGATTAGCTTCAAGAAGAGGGAGGTCTCACCACATTTAATGCTAATTTTGTGATAGTTGAGGATTGAGTAGTGGATGGAGGATGCTCCACTTATGGGAAATTTTGGAATTAATATTTTTCTTTATCCACATTAAAGGGGGTGCTCAAATAAAGGATATTTTGAAAGACAAAAATTCATTTTTATACATACAAGAGAGCAACTCACCTTGTGTTATTTTTGGCATGCAACCATAGCATGAGATCGCTGGAAAATGGGTGCTCCATTTCATTTATTTTAGGTTGAATTTATCCTCCTTAATTCTTCATACTTAATTTTTTAATATCTTTAAACAAGGCCCACTACTTGTGGGCATATTTGGAAAATTCTGCATTTGATATCTTGAGAGATGATCCATCACCGGAGGGATCTTTTGGACTTTAACAGCAGGTAAGGAGGGTGCAACAACAATTTTAGTAGACAGATTGTTCTTAATAAATAGATCCAACATTCTCCAAAAAGTCATCAAAAACGGTTAAGAAATTCACATGTCTTCCCTACAGATTTTATTAAGGTCCACCAGTTTCAAGTCAATAGCTAAATACTCGATAATGAAATAACAATTTTAATAACAAAATGTTCCTTAATTTGTTACCCAAGATCCTTCTTCCTCCAACTGAATCCCAGGTTCATTAAGTGTCTTCAATCAACTACTGAATTTCCTTCACTGTAACCATTGGGAAATAAATATTCTATGTGCCACTCATTTTCTCTAACTTTAGACAAACATCCCTTTCTGATAATCTTCATTTAACTTCAGCCATCAAAAATAAAACCAATAGTCCTTAAGAGAATGTCGATGTCTATATTCCTTCTACTTGTAGCATTTTGCTTTTGCTCATTAAGATATCCTTGTATTTTCCAATATGTTGATGCATCATGAACTTCCACTTATTATTTTTGGCGTGCATTTCCAGATCTGATAAGATTACTATAATTTATCCATTCTGATCCTTTCAATAACAAGCTTCTATTTAAAACCATATTATGACTTTCAAAATCGTTGGTATGATTTACATCACATTTTTTAACCATGATGCGTGCCTGCCTCTACTTGGATCAATGGACTAAGCTGTTGAATTGCCAAGATATTTGTTATATTGAATCTCCAACTAAGGAGTGTATGATAAAAGGAGAAATTACAAAGAGAGGGCCATTAAAATTATAATTTGATATGTTATTGCATTTCATATTTCTGAAGTATTTCCTGGAAAAAGAAGAGGTACTGTAGAGTAGGAAACATGGCTTGATTGAATCCTTTTGAAATCTTATCATCTGGAGATTTCTGCAATTCTCAATATCCCACGGGGGGTTATGAAACCCCATGTGGAACCACTTTTAGCACCTAGTTTTGCATGCAGTCTTGTTGTTAAAGTCAACATCAACAATCCACTTTTCATTAATATTATCTTCCAAGGCCTTATTAATCATTTTTAGTTACATGCATGATTGCATGCATCCATCATCGGATCAGTTCTAGGTACAGGTACACAGTTGTTTGACATGGAGAGCAAACATAGATTTCAATTGTATGCATGCATGCAATGTTTCCTACATGTGCTCTTTAGGACACCTACACTATGAGTTTGAGTGTGTCTATTTTTAACGATGTATGTTTATATGCATTACTATTTCAGTAAGTGTCATCGTTGTTCATAATTGGATTTCCGAGGACTTCCTATTTTAGTCAAGCCTACTTTTAGATTTTTCTATTGATAACAAGTTTCCATTTGTAGCTGGGATCATTCATGCTTACTTCTTAGTGGCAGAACTTTAGGTTTTGATACTTCCTGTCTTTTTAGGAGGTCACTATTATTTTTAGCAGGTGCCATTCTAGGGAAATTCAGTTACCATGTGTGGTAGGCGTTTCGTACTTTTTGGAAGACATCACTATTTTGGGTAGGGGGGTGATATGGACAGCATCCATATCCATTTATGTCATCATAATTCAATGAATTTGGTATACATGATGTGACTTGATGGTGTATTTGTATTTCCTGTAATTCATTTTAATTTAGCATTGAGTTTGCTTGTATACTTAACATGTGGAACTAGATTCATTCTCACTACAACATGTGAAATTATATGTTGATTTGGGTGACGGTGTAATGAGAATATTCCTTCCAAAGGATTAGCTTCAAGAAGAGGGAGTTCTCGCCACATTTAATGCTAATTTTTTGATAGTTGAGGATTGAGTAGTGGATGGAGGGTGCTCCACTTATGGGAAATTTTGGCATTAATATTTTTCTTTATCCACATTAAAGGGGGTGCTCAAATAAAGGATATTTTGAAAAACAAAAATTCATTTTTATACATACAAGAGAGCAACTCACCTTGTGTTATTTTTGGCATGCAAACATAGCATGATATTTCTGGAAGATGGGTGCTCCATTTCATTTATTTTAGGTTGAATTTATCCTCCTTAATTCTTCATACTTAATTTTTAATATCTTTAAACAAGGCCCACTACTTGTGGGCATATTTGGAAAATTTTGCATTTGATATCTTGAAGAGATGAGCATCACTAGAGGGATCTTTTGACTTAACAATCGGTAAGGAGGGTGATACAATAGTTTTTTTCAGTAGTTGTTTCTTTGGATCAACATTTCCAAAAAATCATCAAAATGGTTAAGAAATTCACATAGTGCACAATGTGATTGTGAAAGATCCAACTATATCCCATTCTTCCTTGCTAATCCTTTGGACACTGGTCTTATGTTGCTTATTGCCGAATCTTACAAACCACACAAATTTCTTTATTTATGGACATCTAACCATTTGTTTCTAATAAAAGGTAGAGATACTGAAGCTTAAGGTGGCCAAATTTTAATGTTATACATATAAGTCCATTGTCAATACACCTCAATGCCTCTTGAGTGATAGAATTGCAACATTATAAACCATCCATGCTACTGCTTTGCCATAATTCATTGTTAGTATTGTCTAGGTTTACATTCCTTTGTCATAAAATTTACTAAAAATATTGTTTATCAATATCCTTAACACAATTTTAATTTTTTTTTTTATTAAACCGTTGGGGCCATACCAAACATTTTTTATACTACTGATTGGGTGGATTCTAATGTTTCAACAAATGGCTACTTTTTTTGTACTTGTAAGTAAGTCAATGACAATTGAACAATGTATTTTAAATCATCTCATGTCCCCAATTCTTTACACCTAGTGATATGTTAGGTTTAACCCGTGCTAGGCATATGAACAAAACATAGCTTTCCATGAGACAACATGTTCAGGCAGATTATGAGCACATTATAAGAGTTTTAGAAACATTGTTATAGTTTTGAGAAGGTTTAGACACATACCTTACATACATAGCATGGAACTTACATAAAGCATTTTTAATTTATGCCAAAAAATGTTAAAAATGTATGTCCTAAAAGGTCAGCCCGCCTTTAATAGTGATGTGAATGACAATCTCAGCAACTCATGTAGTAAGTTGTTTATTAAGTTCTCTACCTCATCCATGTTTCCAACATGCACAAGAAGATCAATCATGTAAGTATATTGCTATGTATTTGGTTTAACCCGTGTTGGGCACATGCAAAAAGCATAGCTTTCCATCAGTCAACATGTTCAGGTAGATTCTAAGCATGTTAGAAGAGTTTTAGAAACATCGTTACATCTTTTAGAAGGTTTAGTCACATACCTTACATACACGGCATGAAATTTACGTAAAGCATTTTTAATTTATGCCAAAACATGTTAAAAAATCTTGTGCGACAAGGTCAACTCATATTTAATATGGTGTGAGTGACAATGTCACTCTCATTTCTTGTGCCCTTATTATTGTTTCACCATCAAAAGTTAGCCTTGTTAAATTACATTCCGCATTCACATCACATATTTCTTTATTAGAATTTTGTGTTGTTGTGAATTTTATGAATTACATGTATTACTATCACAGAAAAAAGATTTCCCTCTGTTAATATTATGGAGCCAGCCTTGACTACAAACACCATTCCTCTGTTGTTGAATGGTTCCACTGAGATTCAACCACTACTCCAGATCATCGATATTGGTTCTGTTACCTCATTAAAAACTACATCCTCCCACTTCCACATTACTTTATCTGATGGAACACATCAACACAATACTTTTCTACCGTCTGCATATCGCCCACAAGTTGCATTTGAAGACATCGAAATTGGTTCAATAATTCTGCTTAAAAAAGTAGCTTGTACGGTGCTTCAAAACTCCTTGTAAGGCCCAACATTTGAATTTAGCCTCTTTTATTTTTTGTCTACTATACTCTTCCTGCATTACGAAAAAAAAAAAAATGAATCTTCATTAATTCATTTCTCATTTGTTTACATAAGGTCCATCCGAGTGGTTGAGTTTGAAGTTGTGATGCGTAAAGCAGCATTGACCAAGGACTCATCAACACTACTACATGCAAAGGTGGGTACATCCTAGTATATATCTTCATCAGCACAAGAGAACTTTCCCTCTATAGTTACTCCACTAATTATAGCAACAACTACAACTATTCCATTCAAGGTGCTCAATCCCTATCGAAAGTATTGGTCTATACAAGGTAGAGAATCTACAAAAATAGCATTGAAGACTTACAACAATGTGCGAGGCTCAGGAAATTTTTTTGGATTTGACCTTATCAATCGTGATAAGGAAGAGATCCACCTTTCTGCATTTGTTGAATTGGCCGAATCTCTTTATAGTCTAATTCAAGTTGACCAACTATACATTGTTTCAAATGGCACAGTTAAAGAAGCAAACCCAAACTACAACCACCTCAAGAACAAATGGGAAATTTACTTGTTTGCTTCTTCCACTGTCAATCCATGTTCCATAGATTATCCAACATTTCCTTATCAGAGCTTTCACTCCAAAACTATTGCTTAAATAAAAAATGTAAGTCCAAATACAAATGTGGATGTCATTGGTGTTGTTACCTCCACCTCACCTGCATCAACAATTTGACGAAAATACGGAAGTGAAACATTAAGGAAAACACCCATATTGAAAGACAAGTCGGGTTTTAGCATTGATGTAACATTATGGGGAGATCATTATGACTCTATAGGATAAAACCTTACTGAATTGTACTCTTTTGACAACACACCAATCCTTGCAATCAAAGGAGGTTGTGTATCTGAATTTAATGGAACCACAATAGGGATGATATCAACGAGCACTCTCATCATAAATCCACAAGTTGAAGAAACTCATCAACTACATGCATGGTTCTATGAAACAGGTTATAGCTCTTCTTATCCATCTTTAGGTAGAAACTATGGTGTTGCTTCGAAACGTGCCCTAGCACAAAAGATGATTCATAAAATTGCTTGCATGAAAGCCTTTGAGAAAGCAATATGGTTTTCAGTTCGTGCAACGATAACTGCTCTTCACATGGACGACTTCTACTTTCTAGCATGTCCATTAGATTTCAATGGAAAACAATGCATTTAAAAGGTTATGGAGCATTCTAACAATCTTTGTCATTGTACAAAATGTAATGGCGACTTCCCAGAATGTGACTACCGTTACAAAATTAAAATTGAGTTGCATGACCACACTGGGAACCTACAGAACGTCACAGCTTTCAAAGGCATAGGAAATGAGATCATGGGCATCACAGCAAAAGACTTGTTCCTTCTTTCTATCAAACCAACTGATCTAGAAGAAATTTGTGGCCGAATTTCAAGACGCTGCTTCCTGCTAACACTTTCCATTAAAACATATTACTTCAATGGTTTTGAGCGCTTGCAACCAATACTGATAAATTCATAAGAAATTCAGTATGCCTCTGCCTGCAAAGAAACCGTCAATGACATTCAAGAAATGTCTACTTCAAAATGACATGTTGTTCGCCACCTTTGAAATTTTTTCATGGTTTCTTCAAACACTACTGTTTGTACATAAATTGACACTTTTGCATATCTCATTGTTCCATATTGTTGTAAATTACGCCCATGTTGTTGTGTTGCACACTTTGCTGCAAATACTCTTTTTGAGTTATTCCAAAATATGTATGTTTACCCCTTTGCATTTTAAATAATATAGATATCAACATTTTTAAAGACTTACTACATGAGTTTTCCGTTCGTTGTTTACATGGCTATACAATGATCTCTTGCTTGCTAATCTATTCATGCTATTGTTCAATCTTGTTGAAAAAAAATGAAGAAGAAGAAAGAAAAAAATTGGTTATCTTGATCTTCTCCTTGAAATAATAGATGCCACAATAAGATATATTTTTGTAATACTCCTAATTAGTACTTTCAGCATATGTATGTTTACCCTTTCAAAATTTACGTAACCTATATATGAAGCTTTGCAACAATGTCAAATCATTCTTGGTCCCTCATTTAGTGTCTATGAATTGTATGTTTTTCCTTTTACCTATTCTACCTATACTTCACCGATGTTCAAATAAAAAAAATGTAATTCTAAAACTTGTAATACATTCTCTATACATGCAAAACTCGTTTATGAAAACTAACAATAATTATTTGTACTTGTGTAGATATGCCAAAAAACACTCAAAATGCGAATAAAAATGAACGACGTCGTCTTCCTTATGCGCAACACAAGGATACAATAAATGCACGTCAGTGACTTATTTATAAAAACCACAACAACCCTACTACTTCCTCTACATCCCTTCCCACCTCAAATCCTCTCCCAACTATACAAACCAACCCACCTCACCTTCATCAAATCCAATATAACCCTCCCCTTAATGAAGAACATCGTCGATTTCAACAAAGGATAAATGAACTTTCTATCATGCATGTTTGCACAATATGAAAGGAATCATACCTAGGAATGAAAACAAGACTTTTACACGGTAGACTTTCTTGTTTTCATTGTGCATCATCTAATTCTACCAGTTGTTTTTCTCAACTGAAAAACATGAACCCAGGGGAACAACCATATGTCCTTCAATATTTAACACAAGTTGAAGAAATGTTCATTGCACATGTAAACCCGATTCTACAAGTCACTCATGCCCGTGGTGGTCAATACAAATATAGTGACCATACGATTAGCTTCCCTCAAGACATCACTACTATTGCCAAATACTTACCCCGAATGATTTCTGACTTAGACATCCTCATTGTGAAAAAGCACAATCCATCTGAAAAGGCTTATGAATTCTTCGTTTGCAAATCACGTGCCCTTGAAGCCATTGAATACAAAATAAAAAATGACCCTTACTACAGTGATGTTCAAGTCATCTCATATGCAATTTTTGCTCTACCAGATCACCCTATAGATATTTCTTCTCTTCTCCATAATGTAACCACCTCCTCTTTTGAACCCCATCAAACCAATATTGATTCTACTTATGATACTGATGTCATGCTACCTCGATTAGAAATCCAACCCTCTTCTTTCATTCCAATACTCCAAAATTCATGTACTGAACTTGAGCACATTTGTGATTATTTGACCCATTCAAATTCAACAAGCTCTATTGATTGGCCTCCAATATATTTAACATATATGAATGAATACAACACCGTAGGCCTCTTTGCTATGGCATTCCCCACACTCTTTCCTACAGGCATTTCCATGATCATGCAACCAAGAATTACAAAAGTTGAGATGCATGAATACGCCTTGCACTTGCTACACTACCATGATAACCACTTTGGCCAACACCCAAGATTCCGCTACTATCTTTATAACATTCTAATGCGCCACTGTAGCCAAACAACTACCAGTGTTTTTGTGAAGAAGTACATTGAGGACAACTTGCTAACAACAATTTCGGACCTATGACAGTGTCTTCGTGACTCTCCAAATTCAAAATTACCTAAGCAAATAATGCGGTTCAGTTCAAGCCTATGAGGAACACGGTCTTTCTGGAACAAACGACGATCTGAGCTAACTGACATGATCACACAAATAGGAAGTCCGACATTCTTTTTCACTTTCAGTGCAGTTGATACTAAATCACATGAATTGCACACGATCATGCCTACCAATGTTCCTTCCAGTTCAGAAAACCACTTCCAATGGAGAATTCAAAACATAATTAAAAACCCACATCTAACATCCCAATATATGCATTGCATATTTAAAATTTTCCTCGAAGAAATCCGGAAAAAAGGCCTCCACGCAATTGACTACTAGTGAAGGCATTTTTTAATATCCATTTCCCTCTACATTAATTTTCTACGCTGCATATATGTTTTGACGAAATTTTACCTTCATATTATGTTCGAATATGAATGGAAACATAGAGGATCCGCACACATTCATGGCTTCCTTTGGTTGCAAAATGCACCAAATATGGACACAATTGACTGGAACAATGCATTAGAAGTTGCTGATGCACAAAAGTATTTTAACCACTATGTAACTGCCTAGAATCCATGCCAGCTAGAACACCGAAATCTTATGCTTCACCAATCAACAATTCATAACCCATTTCTTCTTGACACAGCATCAATGTTCAAGTCCACACAGTCTGAAGACTATGTAGAGTTCGTAAACTGCGTTCAACGTCATACAAAGTGTCATGAATCTTCTTGTCTTCGCAAGAAAGACAATGTACTTAGCTGTCGGTATGGAGTATCATGGGAGTTAAACTCCACATCTTCACTTTTCATTGATGATAAAGGTCATAACACCTACATCCCTGCTCGCAATGATGAAAGATTGAATATTCACAATGCTGATCTATTTTCTATCTGGAGAGAAAATGTTGACTGTCAACGAGTTCTATCTCGCCATGCTATGTTAAACTATATTTCAAAGTATGCAACAAAAGTAGAAACAAGATCTGAGAGCTACTGTCAAATGTTATCACGGATTTAACAAAGTGCCATTCCAGAAGCACCTACTGTTTATGTTATCTGGAAACTCCTTACATAAACCATTACAGATAGAGACATTAGAGTGAAATAAATATGCCATATGTTACAAAAGCTACCTCTCTTTCTCTGCAGCCGTACATTTGTTTCTTTGAATGTTAACAGGACTTTTTTCAAACGTGTTTCTCAAGATACTGAGAATCCCCGTTCGACACCAAACTTTATCCTTGCATACATGAACGAACCTATTTCATTGGAATCACTACCCCTCCTTGAAGCTGCACGCTCTTGGTCATATTCTGCGTGTCGGAAAAAAAACCAATGGAAACACATATTTTGTCCAATGATTGTACATGTCTTGCCACACTGCAATGTCATTCCTTCCTCTGATGATCCTTCTTATGCCAATTTTTCTTGGAGTGAATTACTATTGTATTTCCCTTTCCGCACACTCCCGAATGATATTGGTTCAACTGATGCAGAAACAATTGCACACTGGGAACAAAAAAGGGTACATATACACCATGGGATGTCCACCGAGAAATTGAAAACCCACAAACCCCACATACTAAATATCAATCTACCTCCGAGATCCCTCTTGATTCCATGTAGATGAATGAATGGAAAATCCTCTCTCAGCTCCACCCAGGTTACAATATTGAAGTTGATGACCTCGACATGATTGGCTACCACGAATTTGATGCCAACAACAATTGGTCACATACTACTATCCCTCTCCACTTGCAAGAAACTGCCATAAATTTCATTGAATTCAACCACTCAACTATTCAAAACCAACATCATTCTCTCTCCAACCTTCCCCAAGACCACACATTATCTCCTACCCAAAACATAGCTTTTACCACTATTTTTCACACTTCAAAACCCCTTCACCGAAACCCCCACGCAGAATCATCGTGCAAGGAACATCTGTGACAGGAAAATCCGATTTGATTAAATGCTTGCACCACTTATTTGTGGAAAACTCATCAACAAACAAAAACCCTTTGTTGTTACGTGCACCAACCAACGTTGCAACTTTCAACATAAATTCCCTCACAATTCACTCTGCCCTTCGTATCCCTATCGAAACAATGCATCCTCTTGAAGGCCAGCAACTCCTACAACTGCAAGAGCAACTCTGTCATGTAGAATAAATTCTCATTGATGAAATGAGCTTCATGAGTCCAAAAATGCTTTCTCGCATTGATGATCGTCTAAAAGAGGCATTCCTCCTTCACCGAAATGCACCATTTGGTAATCTCTCAATTATCCTTGTTGGAGATTTAGGCAAGCTACCACCTGTAAAAGGCATTCCTCTATACGTTGGGACATCACGTGGCACTGCACTTTGGCACAAATTTGAAACATCCATAACACTTTCAACCATTTTTCGCCAACAAGGAGCTAGCTCGTCTCAGGTTTCTTTCCGGAAAATACTCACATATCTCAGAAATGGAATATCTACACTTGAAGATTGGCAACTCCTAATGTCAAGGACAAATTCCTCTCTTACTCATGAAGAGCAATGCACATTTGAAGAATCCATGCACCTATAGGCAACGAACAACTCAATTGTCTTGCATAATAAGAAAATGCTTAAAAAATTGAACATTCCAGTCGTGCTTTGCTCTACAGAACAACAAAGGTAGAAAACTTCTACTACAATAGAAAATGAGCATTTTCCCGCAAAAGTGCTCTTATGCAACGAAAAAATGTTATGCTCACCAGCAACTTGTGGGTAAATGCAGGCCTTGTCAATGGTGCACTTGGGAAAGTCATTTCAATATTTTATTCAATTAACTCAAAGTCCCCGGAATTACCATCCTTCGTGGTCATCGAATTTAGACAATACAAAGGAACACCATGGGACATTTCACACCCAATATATGTACCCATTTCTCCCATCACAAGGGGTACACACCGTTAGATACCACTTTGTATGGCATGGGCTTTAACGATACACAAGTCACAAGGAATGACATTAGACAAAGCAACAGTAGACATCGGCACCAAAAAACGGCAAGGACTAACGTTCACTGCAATTTCAAGAGTGCGCTCATTAGCAGACATTCAAATCAATCCATCTTTTCGATTCTCACGCATCGCACAAATGCACGAGAATCCATATCTTAAGCGTAGACAGCAAGAGGAATCATTGCTCGCATCAAAATCTGTGCAGGAGAATACACTCTAGCCAATCGTACAACCTGTCTTCCAGATTTACCCACATGGTAAACACCACTTACTACATAACCAAATTTCACATACATTTGCTTGCTGTTACATTTAACCTCATATTATTTTATATTAGTTTAAAAATCATTTATTTTATTTCAAACCTTCAAACAATATGTTTTCAGTAAAGAACGGCAAGGTCTAGCATTCAGTGCAATTTCAAGGGTGGTTAAGTAGCAAGAGGAATCACTACTCGCATCAAAATATGTACAGGAAAATGTACTCTAGCCAATCGTACACCCTGTCTTCCATATTTACCCACATGGTAAACACCACTTGCTACTTAACCAAATTTCACATACATTCCCTTACTTTTCCATTTAACCTCGTATTTTTTCATAATTCTTTAAAAAATTGTTTATTTTACATCATTTCTTAAAGAAATATGTTTTCAGCAAACACATCCATTGTCACTTACAATGTTTTCTTTTTTTATGGCCACAGGTATGGATACGGGCTACCTACAAATGTTGTATGTGTATTGCCAAGAAATTCAGCAACGGGAACTTACCTTACAAGATATGCAAGCAAGGATCTTGCCCCAACAATCATTGCCTCTTTACCGTTTGCATCCAACTATTGAATTATTATGGAAGATAAGAAAAATACTCAAAAAAAAAATTCACATCCGTGAAAGGGACACACACAGGAAAATGCAGAATCAATTGCAAGAACAACTCACACAATTTGGCACCACAATAAACATTAATTGGTGTTGTCGATGCCATGCCCCATCATGCATATATGATTAGCTGCTCATCGTCAATTACATCTATATGTCATAGAATAATTTTATTGTATGTATGTTTAGATGTCATAGAATACTTTCATTGTATATATGTTTAGTTATTAACTACCAAACACGTCTCTATGTATAGACCATATGTAAAATTTCAAGAAAGACATTACAAAGCATGTTCAAAATTGTTTCCACTTTTATGACAATACTCGTCAACATTGTATACGATTCAAATTTCATTTTCTCATCATTGTATATAATTACTTGGTAATGTTTTACTTTTAAATATATCACTTAAAGACATTTTTGGTACGACTTCATCAACCAAAACGCTCAATTATGCCTCTGTTTTCAGATAATAATATATTATTAATTTTCTAAAACATATAATGATAAATCTCATGTTATTCTGGTTTGTTTCAGCCCATTAATATCCTTGCCCTTCTTTTCTCATTTTAAAATTTTTAGGAGTTAAACTTACGCTTTCTAGCTTCACTAGATTTGTATGCATAATTGGCTTTTCACTATGACTATACATCATGTCTTCCTTTGCCTCTTCCTCCACATCATCCAATGAAAAAATTGTGTCCGCAACATACCCTCCTTCCTCCATCTACTTAGCCAAGTTGTTCAAAACTGTATATATTTTCTTAGATTGAGGGTGTGACTTGTCTCCCACAATGAATGCATGCCATTTGGCAGTTCCACGAATTTCTAACATATCAAACCATAGCCCCAACATTGCACCAACTGACAACATTCAACCCCAAGGGATGTTCTATGCAAACAAGAATAGTTACTTTTGCCTAAAACTTCTCTATTACTAGTGTTGTATGCAGGAAGATGACAGGAACACTAGGTTAAACAAAAAATAGGGAAAATAACAAAAGTTAACTGTGAAAGCAAGAGGAGGTTAGCTTCAACAAAAAGGATTCCAAAGAGTTGGATGTCATGGCAGTGAACATGTCTATTATGCAAGACTTACATATCCAAGGTGAGACTTTCCATGTTGACCATAACGGATGGACCATGGTCTCAAGAACCCCAATGGTAGAGCAACCTACTCTAGCATTGCATTGGTGCAAGGTTGACTACATGGCCTCTGTTAAACCCTCTGTTAAAATGAGGTGTGATAGGTGTGCCTTGAAATAGAAAGCTACACTTCTAGATCAAACTGTTAAAGGTACCTATCATGAATAGGCATGTAGCTTCACAGAAAAAGGAGAAAATAGTAGAAAATCCATTCTCATTAAAACTTAGGTCACCTCTTTGAGCAGCAAAAACTCCCTAGAAAATGCATAGGCTTGTCTAGCTAGGTATTCATCCTAAGCATTTGATTTCTTGTTGGTTTTAGTTCTTTTCATAATTTTGCTTCTAATCTCTTCAAAATGCCTGCATTCTCCCAACTCAATAACAATAGATGACAGTATGTCCAAACCCCCTAACTCTAACAATCATGGGCAAGACAGGGGAATGATATGCAATGTCACTATCAAAAATCATCAATGACTTTGAGAGGGTCAATGCAATCACGAATGATATCCTCAAGGAAGTGATTAGAGAGCCAAGGTGACCCAACCATAAGATCATATCCCTCACCAAAAACTCCCAACCACAAGATAGATAGCCACTAAACAGGCTATTAATTCCCAGCCCTCGAGAGACCATTTCACCATAATCCCAACAAAGAATGTCTCCCACTACTTTTTCTCCAATTGCATTATGTAGATGCTCCAACATTATGCTCAAAAATTGCTTCTGACATTTCCTCACAGAATCTAATCTGTAGTGTAGCTACCAAACACATGAAAATGTGACATTATGTACAAATTTCATGTTTCAGAATCCCGACCCATCTAAGATGCACAACATATTCTGGTTCTCTTTTCCATTTTTAAAATCTTACCTTCCAATTCAAAAAATATCACCATATTTCACAACATTCTGCATAAGGTTTGGAAAATTTCATACGAGCTTTCCAAAAATGACCTTAAATATATCTTAAATATGCATATATGTCAAAAATGTTGCACAAACTTATTTGGTTTTCAACTTTAAAATTTATGCTTTTCTATTAGGTGGAAAGGGGCTAAAAGGGAGGGGGAGTGAGTCGTTTTTAGCTTTTTCTGTAGTTGCTGCTTATTGAAAAACACTGTTGGTTGTTTGAGATATTTGGATGGAATTTTAAAGAGAGGTGGACTATGATGGCTTTACTTATGGGGATTATTTGGAGTCTTCTAAATCGATTTGAGGTCAACCTGAAGGAGATTCTCTGTGATGTCCTATTTAGCGGGTTCATTTTTCCTTTTGACAAGCTACTGTGAAGATCTTTCTTCTGCAAATGAGCCCTTCCCTTGCTTCTCGTTATGTTGGATTTATATTCTCACATCTTAGTAAAAAATCTTTTACAAATGATTTGTAATATTGATTTATTTCTATTTTTGTTAGTTGTTTTTCAACTTCTTAACACAATATCTTTTTGTCTTCCAATTCTCTTTACAGCTACAACTGTCAATAGTTGATAGACACGAAAGAAAAAATTGTCAATAGATCATATACATCTGTAAAATGGCATTAAGGGGTGACTCCAATTTTAGATGGGCAGTAACTTATGCACTTACTCTCAAAGTTTTGGGAAAAAAAAAACACATTCCTTCTTTACGTATTCATAAAAGTGAACCACATTGCACAACTCACTGTAATTAGGCTGGTTGTAAGAGACAAGATGATAAAGCAATTGCTTTCAAAACTGACAGAAACAGTCATAATTTGGTAGCTTAAGATCAGCAGTTTCATTACTAACCAGAAAAATAAAAAAATATACTTAAACTTTATGCATTGGGCTTGAATAAGTGAAAATAAGCTTTGATCATTGGGCATGAATAATTATTTTGATTCAAGGAAAAAATGTGAATGCAATATGGATGAGTGAAGAGATGTATTTATTATACAGAAAACTTATAGAGGAGGGAAAATATAGATTTATTATACAAAACTTAGAAAACAAATTTCCATCAAAACAAGAAATAAAATAAATTAATATTATTGTCAAGGTCCTAAACAAAATTTCTACTCTACTCAAGGATAAACATGTTAAACAGTAAACATGAAGGACAATGTAGGTTGTATTGTAAAACCTACAAAATTCCCCAAAGAATGGCATGAAATCTAGTGTAGTCTCCCTCTACCTTCTATCAACAAAGTAATAACAATGCACTCTTTCATGTCTCAAAAGGTTCCATTAGCTCTCTCTGCTGAATGCAGCTTGTGCAAGAATATTGAAGATCACGTCCTCAAATCTTGGATTGTGGCTTGTGCCTCCTAGCCTGACTACATCATGGCCAGATCAGTATTCTGTGCATTCGCTGGCGTGGTCGTCATAGTTTGTGATGTGCGTTATTACTAGTTAAATGGAAACACGTTCCACTTCCACGTTATCCATTGGATAAAACAGTTTATGCGATTCAGTGTGCCTTCGTGGTAGTGGGAAGCATGGTCGTGGTATTCAGATGGTTCACTGCTGTTCTCTATTTTCCCAGAGATTTGGGGTGCTTCTTGTACTTGGAAGATTTCTGGACAAGGAGACTTGTTCAGCAGAAACAGGATCTCTGTAGATGCCAATTGTTTCTATCCTTGTTACTCACCATGTTGCAATGGGTGCAGAAACTCGT
Source organism: Pinus taeda (assembly GCA_000404065.3). NCBI lineage: Eukaryota > Viridiplantae > Streptophyta > Pinopsida > Pinales > Pinaceae > Pinus > Pinus taeda. Next base: position 88,553 of record APFE031101271.1, read on the forward strand.
GGTCTTCCTTAGCAAGGCCTGTTGGTTTCTCCCTCAGTTTGTATTTGGAATGATCCGACCATTCATAATGAGAAAGAACAAATCTGATCAATTTTCAATGTTAAATTTATAATTTCAACCGCGCGGGAAACCACCCAGCAATACCATAAACCACCCTCAACCATTTCGCACCGCTTTTGGAAAAAAGTGGTTTATGTCTAAGGGCCTCCGAACACCCCGATCAACTGCCACGTGTCCAGTGTACAGACTCAAAACCACCCACTCCCCAGATGCTAATGTTCGTTTTTTTTGTGTGAGGTTGGTGTGCGAATTGCGTCTGATCAGGTCAACGGACAATCATCATCAACAACCTGCCCGAACATTATTTTTACTTTTACGGCACGTTTCAATTAATGCATTTAATGAATTGGTCATAGTCTTAGGTAAAAATTTTAATTTTAATGTTACGGCATGTATGGGCATAAATTAAAATAGGCATGGGTGTAAGAAGGTAATGTAAGTTTTTTATTAAATGCATACGAATAGTATGATATATGTTTTTGATATATGAGCGTTGACTCATGGTGACATTGTAATTGCACACAGGAGAAGCAGGCTCGCAGCAGCGAAAAGAACAGGGGAAACACAGCAGTGTAAAAGACTCCCCACAGTGAATGCAATTGGATTTCTTCTTACAGGTGGATATAGTTGTTTGTTGAAACGAATGGGAAGCCAATGTTTTTTTTATTTGAATATGAAATGTAAAATCTCCAGCACTTCGAATGTAATGAAGAATTTCACATAGAAGTGAATGTGAAAGAATTTTTTTTGCAGTAAACTTATGTAAGAATTTCTATTCTTACAGCAGTTAATGTAAAAGCTATTTTACAGCAGTAAAGGTGAAAAGAAGATTTTACACAGTGGTGTAAAAATCATTTGTAACAGAGGCAGAGTAATTTTGGTTTTGGTGAAATGTTTTGGTGAATCCCTCTTAGCATAGAGGATGAATATGTATCAGTGAATTTGTTTTAATGAATAGAAATCTTTTATGGTGGTGCAATACTCTGTTCTCAGTTAATTTCTTTTAAAATCTTCCCTGTGCAAAAAGATCCTGGAGTAGAGGAAACAAAGCATTGTCTCTGTGTGCTTGAATTGTTTGTTTTTGGGATTTTGCCAGAAAAATCCCCAACAGTGGTATCAGAGCAGGCTTAGGCTCTTTGAAGGTGATAAAGAAGCTGAAGGGAGGAGTCTTTTGGTTGCAGTAGTCAGCTATTTTAAAATATACAGTCAAGAAATTGAAGCATAACTAAGGATGCAAGGAATGGCCAGCACAAGCACTGGTATGGGTATGTTTAACACCCAGCTCCCACAGTTCAATGGGAAGAACTATGATTATTGGGCAATAACTATGAAAGCCCTCTTTTCCTGTCAAGATTTATGGGAATTAGTTCAAGATGGGTTTGATGAACCAGCAGATGATAATGAGTTTAATAGATTAACTCAGGGAGAGAAAGATCTATTAAAGACCAATAGGAAGAAGGATGCAAAAGCCCTTGTATTTTTGTATCAAGCAGTGGACCAGAGTGTGTTTCCAAGGATAGAAGCAGCTAATACATCCAAGGAAGCATGGAAAACCCTCAAGACAGCCTATCAAGGCATGGAGAAAGTGAAGACAACAAAACTACAATTGCTGAGGAGAGATTTTGAGAATCTGAACATGAAGGAGTCAGACAACATTGAATCATTCTTCACACATGTAATTGGTCTGATCACACAGATGAGGACTCATGGAGAAACCATTGAAGAAAGGAGGATTGTGGAGAAAATATTGAGGGTCTTACCCTCAAAGTTTGATGCTATTTTCACCACCATTGAAGAGACAAAGGATCTCTCAAACTTTTCAGTTGATGAGCTACATGCATCACTGATAACACATGAGCAGAGATTGAGTAGGAATGAAAACTCATCTCTAGAGAAAGCCTTTAAGACCCAGATATCCTTTGGAAGAGGAAGAGGTCAAGGCAGAGGAAACAAGAGAGGAAGAGGCAGAAGC
>APFE031101277.1:0-17437 GCA_000404065.3 Pinus taeda
GATCATTTCAGGAAATGCCTGGGTATGCAGCAGTTGAAATTAAGGGGGAGTGTTGGAATTTAATTCCAACTGCAAACAATTAATACTGAACCGAAATCTGATCTTCAGCAATTAATTTCAGATTGTTCGGTGCCGCAGAAGTCCATTGATATTTTGAACTTTAAATTCAGAATTAATTCCCCTGCAGACAGTCGACTTATTTTTGCCGAAAAGTCATCACCGCCTCTTCTGCAATAAATACAAAGATAAAGATCAGCAGATATTTTGTTTAGTTTATTGTTTAAAACATATTTTTATTTTCCTATAAATGTAACGCACAACAGTCCTGTTTTCTGATGAGAAGAAGTGCAAGAGAGGCAGTGTAAGCAGAAAAGAACAGCAGTTCTGTTTTCTGTGATTTAGAACAGCAGTTCTGTTTTTTGTACTTTGAGCGAAGGTTAGAAGAACATAGTGAGTCTCTTCTGTAAATGCACAACAGTGCTGAACCTGCAATTTTCTGAGATAGAAAATCGATTTCTGGAACTGAAGCGTTCCTCTTGTAACAGCTAAGTTTTCTGTATCAGTTTTGTTTACAGTTCATAAATACAAGTTTACTGTTTTACTGATTTTCAGTTGCTGTTACACCAAGTGTCAAAAACACTTTGATTTCACTCTCTAAGTCTATTAGTGATTTGACGCCCCTTGTATTAGTTGTTGTAACACCAAAGCATCAATTTTCTTAAAGTGCCTCAGCGTCAAAAACAATTTTATGTTTTTTCTAAGTTATTAAAAACATGCTTCAAAACCCCTTTTGAAGCATTGTTTGGACTCAAACCAGCAATTGATCATCTGAGAATATTTGGATCTAAAGCTTTTGCTCATGTATCGAAACCAGATAGGAAAAAGCTAGATCCCAAAGCCTTGAAATGCATATTTGTAGGATATGGCACAGAGTATAAAGCATACAAATTATATAATCCTATGACTCATAAAGTTTTTGCAAGCAGGGATGTTATATTTCATGAACAGATAGAAGATGGAAAGAAAGACTCTGATGATGAAAGCCATATTCCATTTTTGATAGAACTAAACAGTGAAGATGATGAAGAACAGGTGCAGGAGTAGGAGCAGGAGCAGAAATATGAAGAAGCAGTAGCAGATGACATAATAAGTGATGATACAGGCCTGGAAAATACTGAAACAGAAAGAGTTGAGGTGAGTTCTTTGCCTAGAAGATCAGGTAGAAAGACTAGACTACCTGCAAAACTTAGAGGCTATGCTTTAATGTCCAAGATTTTGAACATTGTAGAACCCTTAAATTATGAAGAAGCAAGTATATCAGATGAATGGAGGGCTGCAATGCATGAAGAAATGGAATCCATTTATAGAAACCATACTTGGGACTTAGTTGAGCTGCCAGAAGGAAAAACCCCTATAGGTTATAAGTGGCTATATAAACCGAAGATAAATGCAGATGGTACTGTAGAAAATTTCAAAGCATGACTGGTAGCAAAGGGTTATTCACAACAGGAAGGAATTGATTTCGATGACACCTTTGCCCGTGTAGCTAAACTTAATACAATTAGAATGCTAATCTGTTTAGCAACAAAACATAAATGGAAGCTACACCAGTTAGATGTTAAGTCTGCATTTTTGAATGGGGAATTAAAAGAAGAAATATATTTAGTACAACCTCCTGGATTTGTGAAAAAGGGGCAAGAGCATTTAGTGTGTAAACTGCATAAGGCACTCTATGGATTGAAACAAGCACCCAGGTCATGGTATGATAAAATTGATTCATTTTTTGTTCATCATAGTTTTCATAAGAGCCTCAACGATCCAAATCTGTACACCAAGATAAATAAACAGAGGCAGATCATTTTGATTTCTTTGTATGTAGATGACATGATAATAACAGGGAATGCATATAGTTTAATCAAAGAAATCAAGCAACAAATGTCACAGGAATTTGAAATGAAAGACCTTGGCGATCTTCATTATTGCCTAGGACTGGAAGTGTGGAAAGATTCTGGTCAAACTTTTCTAACTCAAGGAAAGTATGCCAGAAACCTGTTGGAAAGATTCAGAATGGAATAGTGTAAAATAGCAGCAACACCATTGCAGCAAAATCTCAAGCTAAGCAGTGATGATGGCACAAAACAGGTGGATGCCACTTTGTATAGACATCTAGTGGGAAGTTTGATATATCTTACGACAACTAGACCTGATTTGGCATACTCTGTTAGTGTGCTGAGCCAGTTTATGTCCAGACCACTTGACAGTCACTGGAATGCAGCGAAATGTGTGTTGAGATACCTTAGTGGTACTTGTAATTATGGTATTTTATACACTGACAGTTCTGATGTTACTTTAGTAGGTTATTCCGATTCTGATTCAGCAGGTAACCTAGATGATCGTAGATCTATCACAGGTTATGCATTTAGCATCGGATCCGGAGTTATTTCATGGTGCAACAAAAAGCAAAGCACTGTAGCGTTATCGTCATGTGAAGCAGAGTACCAGGCGTTGTGTGACGCTACATGCGAAGCCATTTGGTTGAGGAGATTACTTAGTGATGCAGACGAAGGACAAAAAGAAGCAACCAACATCAAAACAGACAATCAAAGCACAATAAAGCTGGCATACAATCCAGTGTTCCATAAGAATACTAAACATATTGATACTCAGTTTCACTTTGTACGAGAAAAGATACAGTCTAAGGAAATTTGTGTGGATTATTGTAATACCTGTGATAATTTAGTTGACATCTTTACTAAGCCTCTAGGGTGAATAAAGTTTGAATTACTTAGAGGGATGTTAGGTGTGCACAATAACCCTTTTTTCATTAAGGGGGGGAGTTAGAAATAATGAAGAAATGGTTATGTGGTTGTAACGTTACCTTCTTACTTTAGGAGTTGTTCCTAGAATTTAGGAGGATGGTTTCAACTACCTACTTTTTAGTCATGTATTTAATATGTAATATTCATTCATTGTAATGTATTACTTTAGGAGTTGTTCCTAGAATTTAGGAGGATAGTTTCAACTACCTACTTTTTAGTCACGTATTTAATATGTAATATTCATTCATTATAATGTATTGAGTGAACGAGAGAGAGAGGGAGTCTCCTCCTTGTATGAGTGCAGTCTCCAGGTGATGTACACACCTGTGAGCTGCAACTCCTTCTAATTAATTCAAGTTTCATTATTTTTATCTAAAATTGGAAAATTTCGAGAATATATATTTTACAAATATTGAAGCAGATTAATTTTTTTTTTAATTTAAATAAACAATTATTATATTTAAATAAAAAGAAAAAACTCAATAAAATTTTATTTATTACCAGAGCATCTCTCTGTGATTATTAACCATTAATCCTTCTGGGTTAAGATGTTACAGATGCCATTAATAAGATGTCATTTTATAACTTCTTTTTAATAAAAAAGTTATTATATTTAATGCTATTTTATTTATAATTGTAAACTTATTTTACTATTTGTATTTATATTTTTAGGTTTTTACCATTTGTATTTATATTTTTAGGTTCTCTAATATGTAAATTTATTTATATTCTATTTACAAGTGAATAATTTATTTTTACTATTTGTAATTGTAATTTTTCATTTTATAATTTATTTGAAGATAGAAATTATTGTTTTAATATTATGTCCAAATTTACTTCTAAGGTATATTTTTCCTATTTTATAACTTTTCAATTTACTTCTAAAATATACTTTTCTCATTTTATAACTTCTATTTATAAATGCAAATTTATTTTACCATTTGCATTTACATTTTACCTTTTTTCTATATTTAAATTTATTTATATTCTATTCATAAATAAATAATTTATTTACCATCTTCAATTGTAATTTTCCATTTTATAATTTTATTTGAATATAAAATTATTGTTTTAATATTATGTACCAACCTACTTTTAAACATACTTTTTCCATTTTATAACTTTTTCCCAATTTGCTCTTCCCATTTTATAATTTTTTTTAATAGAGAAGTTTTTTTAGAACACCCTCTAAAAGACATATATTATTCATCCATGAATCTCCTACAAGTATGGTTAGTGCTCACAATTAGGAATAAAATTTGATGAACAAATTCTTAGCGATAGAGTGATTTGTCTATTTGAAATTTTAGAAAATAGTTTAAATCTTTCTTTGAAATTATAACGATGACTTAAAAAATGTTAAAACAATAAAAATCTAATAGATAATTTGTTTGAAATTTTAAATAACTTAAAAAATATTAAAACGATCAAATTTAATGAGTAATTTATTTTGAAATTCCAATGCCATTGACAACTAAATTAGGGCAATATATTGATATAAAAATGATTGAAATCACTCGTTATAAATGCTTCCAAGAAGATCAAAGATAATTGAACAGGTGTTTTCCTTAAATTCATCAAATTCAATTAAAGAAGTGTTTTCCCTAAATTCATCTTTCTAGCTAAGGTGATTGTTCAGGGCCGAATTCGAATTTACTAAATTATTGACCGGACCGACTCGGCGAATTCGCTATTTTTTAATAGGGCAGAACTTGGTAACGATGGTATGAATTAAGATGGCATTGGTCTAAATTTATTAGAGAGTCTACATTTTTTATTTCAGTATACAAAAAACGACATTTATAAAATACATTAAAAGATACTGAATCGATGAGAAAATGATCATTTATTTATTCATTGATAATGTTTGTATGTTATACTGAAATCAGATGACAAAATAGTATACCATTTATATTTAGTTTTTAGTTTTTAAATTTCATTTGAAATACTTTATACAATTAATAAAAAATATTAATTTTTTATTAAAAAAAAATTATTATTTATTACTTGAACTTATATTTATATACACGTCATTTTTAATTATATTTTTCATAAATAATAATAATAATACTTAATTTATAATTTAGTTTAAACATATTATAAATTATATATTAAATTATTTAATTTCATAACATTTTTATTCCATAAAATAATAAGAAATTTAATTAACATTTTATCTTTAGATTTTAACCAAAAATCATATATTCTTTAACCATGTACAGATAACTTTTAGTAATATACAAATAGCCCATAGTATCCAACTCAGTACGATTACAAACTCTTTCTATAATGCCCGAGAGAAATGTAAATATTTTTACTTTATTGTGGTTAAAAAAAACTGAATATGACATTATTAAATTTGGAATTTAATGGTATTATTATTATTTGTGAAGATAATAAGAAAATGTTTTTCTTGTAAAAAAAATGTTGTCAACTACTCAGGGAAGTTGGAGAAAAATAGTTGCAGTAAACTGCAACCCTAACCACCTCCCCTAACTAGGAAAGTGTTCCTGAGGAAAAGGGAAAAGAGAGGTGGGTCTGCGCTGTAGATAGAGGCAGAGAGAAAAGGGAAAGAAAACTAAGTCTGGTGAGGACCAGATAGTCAAGCGCAGAGTGCAAATGTTCTTGCTGCGGATAATGATCCTGCAAGACAGCTAGGGGGTAGATTCGGGTCCCGAAGGACGAATCTCGTGGTAATGTGGACAACAAACAACGGTGTACCGGGTGGACCTTCAAGGAGCTTTACTGCTGGAAAGACCAGGTAACTAACCAATCCTCCCGGAAGTCTGTTGGTTAATAGTTCTGAAATTGTTCTGAATTGAAGAGGAAAGCCACTGTTATTACTCCGATTAGTAGTAAGGTGATGGAATGTTTCTTCTTGAATTAGAAATGCACAAGGGGACAGTTGATTATTTTTTTGTAAACTGTTCAGAAAAAAAAAAAAAGAGCCTCTGTGATTACTCTGTCAATAGTAAGATGACAATGGGTTCCTTTTTAAAATTAGTAATGTCGAATGGTATTTTAGAGAAAAAGGTGTTTTAGTGGTAGTTGCAAATAATAATAAAAACACGAACTTTAAACCCAAGGCCAAGAGTGGGGGTTTTAGTATAAAGATATATATATATATACTACAATACTGCAAAGTTATACTCGAGACTGTGCATCATATAACAAGAGGAATACCATTAGAGAGGAAAAAGTCAAAGCGGTAATAAACAATTAATACTCGAACTATAGGTGGAACCTACAGTATTCAATTCCTTATACATTTAATGGATTAAAAAAAAATAACAATAGTAATTCTCGAAATATGTAAAGACTTCGGCGGCCAAGTAATTTGGACCGATCTCCTAACCCTAGACTTCCAAGGAAGGAGATCAGAACCGAAAGACATAGAATGAAACGAACTACACATAATAAGCACGTATCACAACCATTAAAAGAATCAGGGTCATCATGGTGGTTCATGCCAGACAACAGTAGTGCTTCAGCAAGGAAGCCCGCGTTTCTGGGTATTTCTTCTAATAGATTGAAATTAGACCTGAGTGAAATTCGCTGAATGACAATTACATTACATTACCAAGAGACATGGGGTTTGGTCGCAAAACTGGCTCATGATAAAGAAAAATATTCAAGTGATTCAACCGAACTAGAAACCTTCAAAAGGAAAATCTAGGTAAGACATGGAACATTCAGAATTTATCGTATACAATTAATAAAAACATATATAATTGAACTCCACATCCACATTAAACATTAGTACAAAGATTTAACAGCTCCGCATTATGGAAATGGAACTTAATTCGTAAACCTGAATGTCCATTACTTGAAATACGAGTTTGGAAGAGGACAAAATCTAAGAACCCATGCTGTAGAAATTCATGGGTTTTAATATTTGAAAATTTTCTTGAAATAAAAAAAGACGAGCTTAAGAGTTCATGCTAGAGAATATCCTGTGCTCGGCTGTGGCCGAGACAACCCCCCAAATACAGTTCAGATGAAATAAAAGAAACAAAGTCCGTGAATACAGTTATACATTGGAACCAGAACTCCGAGGCTCGACCCCTGCTTAAAACATAAAAAAAATAAAATAAATATATGTCAGATTATTATATATATATAAATATTACATCAGAATTCAACCGTGGCGATCAATGCCTGAACCCTACTTGAATACTGTCAAGTTTCAGGCTAGAGAAGAGCTTGAGGTCGTAAACATTAAGTATCAAACAAGGCGAGAGGAACCCAATTCCAGATACAGTAGGTACCATTTTCTGCAGATAAGAAAACCACAAAGGAAGCGGTTCATAACTCATGGATCGTGACCCTCCTAACAGCAAACTCTCCCCAGAGCAGTTATACGGGAGATATGGAAGTTTACTCGTGAATCTAGAGGTGAGAAAAACATGGTAGTCGTGACTATTTCGTCGAGCGAGGTAGTAGCCTCGGGTTGCCATTACCGACTTCATTTGGAACGTGCAAAATCCATGAGAGACTGTTAAGGTCTCGGTAAAGTATAAACAACAAAAGTAAGGATGCAACCACAACGAAGCAAGTCTGGGAAAACAACTGAATCAGGGAGCTTATCGAATGGCGCAAGGTCCTGGAGGAAGAGCAGACTCGCTTGGCACTCGAACCCGGGTTGCATACTAAACTAGACACGGCAGAGAGCAACTCAAGCGATAGAGAGTGCCAAGGATGAATGAAGTGAGCAAAGGAGATTTCCCAGATAAACTTCCACGAATACCCAAAGCAATGCAGAACCCTTGGATCTCCACCCAAAATCCTGGCCGTCGATTGCGGGAGGAACCCAAGGGGCACGTCTATTAAAGGTTTCCAGCTCATGCCACGCCGCTGTGACAAGGCAAGGAGTAGACAGTGGGCTAGGTGGAGAGCATCCGAAGCTCTAGCTATGGGCGGAGTACCGTCAAATAGTAACAATAGTACTGTGAAATAAATATGAGGGCCAACTCGCATAGTGTAGGATTTAATACAATTGTCCGTATTGTTGCCAGAAAATTTCTCCAGTTATATGTTCCGATAACTACATAATATGCCATGTATAAACATTCAAATGTTACCCTGTACCATCTAATGCTCGAGACAAGAATTATTACCATAATTAAATTAGGGTGGGTTAATCAATTACGATTTTTTATTTATTTTCAGGATAGTTAAGGGAGTTGTGACAAGTGGTATTAGAGCCAGTTACAAAATTGAGGCCTCTCGGAATCGAAATTGAAGTTGAAACTGAAATTGAAATTTGAAATTAAAAATTGCAATTGCAAACTAAAGACAGCAAACAACACATACAAGTTATTTTTTCCCTATTTGAGCAATTTCAAAAAAAAAAAAATTGATTTAATTTCTTTTATGTGAAAGACCAGGAAAACCAGACAACAAATAGTATGAGAAGGAGGGACAGTGCATCACGTATGTATGCAATGGGGCAGGGACCTGTACCTCGCCCTGAGGGTAATCCTGAGTTATGGGTGCAACTCGGGGAGGAGGCCCGTAATACAAATCAGGTTATCTTGGAGACAGTGCAGGAACTGAAAAACAAAATGGCCCGGTTACGCGAAGATAACGCACGGGTAACTATGGAGCAAGAAATAATTCTAAAAAGTCTATCTGATAGACATAATCAACCACCAGCTAATCCTAGTACAAAACAACAGAGAATATCGGAAGAACAAAACCATCATATAGCACCTGAAAGGTCGGAAGAAAGGGAGGAACGTTCTGACAATGCATCTAAACAACAGACCTTAAAAAGGCAACGAGTAGAGCTGCAAGGAGAATTTCGTAAGATTAAACCGACGCACTTTGACATGGAACAGGAAGAAGCAGCTGAAGCCTAGTTAATTAATATGAACAAATATTTCTAGTTATACGAGTACGATCATAACCTTAAGGCACGACTGGCCATTTTCCAACTACAGGGAAAAGCCACCTTGTGGTGGGAAGAAGTTAAGATTGTGAAGGGAGTGACCGAGCAGACCATAACTTGGGAAAATTTCCAAAGGTACTTCAAAGAAAGATATCTAATCGAGCGCTTCTACGACAAAAAGGCAAGAGAATTTCATGACCTGCAGTTGGGGCAGCAGACTATGGACGAATTTATTACCCGTTTTACTTCCTTCCTTCGCTATGTTCCGTATATTAGAGAGGAAAAAGCTAAGGTACAAGGATTTGTTAGCGGCTTGCCACTGTATATGCGGGAAAGGATCGAGTTTGACAATCCGAAGATGATGGACGAGGCTATTTGTAAGGCCATGATCTGTTACCAGCAAAAGAAACAGAAAGGAGAAGCCTCTTGCAGAAGATGGAATGAGAAAAGAGGCCATAAGCCAGCTGGAAACAGTAAAGGGAATCGCAGTGGTGGAAGCAAGGGAATTGGCAAGGGACAGAACAACAGAACTGCACCGAGAAGTTCACCCAAGTTTAAGATATCCAGTGAGTCTAGAGTGAGCGAGCAACCTGCAAGATTGGACAATGAAGGTGCAACAAGGCCCCCAGTACAGTGTTGGGGCTGTGGTGGGCCTCATTATGTCAAAAAATGTCCACAACGTAAGGGAACTGAACAGTTATCCCAAATCCATGAAGCATTGACAGTTGGCCATGTAGGACGTAGCCTACCAAGGATTAATGCAGCTCTGGATGATCGCGAGGTGCAGTACCAGCCGACCATGGTCGAATTTGAAGGTAAAATATCAGACCTTACTGTAGCTGTTTTAATTGACCTGGGGGCCACATTAAGTTATATTAGTCCAAAGATAGTGGAACACTGTAAAATGGAACCTGTTAAATTCAAAAATCCATGGCTAGTACAGTTGGCTACAAGGGCCAAGAGGTGAGTATTGACAAAAGTCAATAACTGCCCTTTCACAATACCAGGACACCCAGCAATGGTTGATCTAAATGTGCTTCCCCTTGGTTCATATGACATTCTTTTCGGTATGGACTGGTTAGAAAAGCATTGGAAATTGGTTGACTGCAAGACAAAGATTATTTATTATCAGGATGAACATGGAGTTAGGAAAGAGGTGCAATGAATTAAGAGGCCTATGCAGATTCGACCAATAACTGTGTCCCAACTAGAAAAATGCATCAGAAAGGGGTGTCAGATTTATGATATCCAAGTGGGTTATGCTGATTCAAAAGATAAAACAACCATGTTGCATAACATCCCTGTAATAAAAGAGTTTGCAGATGTTTTTCCAGAAGAAATTCCCGGACTGCCGCCTAAGAGGGATATAGACTTTACCATCGAATTGGCACCAGGGGCTGCACCGGTGTCGGGGGCACCTTATAGAATGAGTGTACCTGAGTTGACAGAATTAAAAATGCAGTTACAGGAACTGCTAGGAAAAAATTATATTCGCCCCAGTGTGTCTCCGTGGGGAGCCCCAGTGTTATTCATCAAGAAAAAAGACAAAACCCTTCACATGTGTATAGATTATCGTCAGCTGAACAAGTTGACAATCAAAAACAAGTATCCTTTACCTAGGATTGATGAACCTTTCGACCAAGTGAAGGGGGCAACAGTGTTTTCCAAGATCGATTTGCGATCAGGGTACCACCAGATCAGAATTAAGGATGAAGACATAGTTAAAACAACTTTTAGAACAAGGTATGGGCATTACGAATTTGTGGTGCTACCCTTTGGGTTAACTAACGCCCCTACAACTTTCATGTGCTTGATGAACAACATATTTCATCGATATTTAGACAGATTTGTGCTGATATTTATAGATGATATCCTGATATACTCTCGCAATATGGAAGAGCACAAAGAACATCTTAGATTAGTGCTACAAACCCTCCGGGAACACCAGTTATATGCTAAGTTCAGCAAGTGTGACTTCTTTAAAGAAGAGATATAGTACCTGGGCCACAAAATCACGAGGGAAGGGATTGTTGTGGACCTTGAAAAGATAAGAACCATAATGGAGTGGCAAGTACCCAAAGATGTAGCGGACATCAGATCATTTATGGGGTTAGGTGGTTATTAGAGACGATTTGTGGAAGGCTTCTCTAGAGTAGCGTATTCCATCAACTCCTTACAGAAAAAGGGAAGATCATTCAAATGGACCCTAGAATGTCAAAAAAGGTTTGAGCAGTTAAAGCATCTGCTCACCACATCACCCATTTTGAGCATAGTTGATCCTAATAAGGACTACGTGGTGTGCACTGACGCAGGCAAGGAGGGCACGGGAGGTGTGTTGATGCAAGAAGGTAAAGTGATTGCGTATGAGTCCAGGAAGCTAAAGGAGCATGAGCAGAAGTACTCTGCTTACGACCTAGAATTGGCAGCTGTCATCCATGTTTTAAAGATGTGGTGGCATTATCTTATGGGCATAAAATTTCTGTTGTTGACCGATCACCACAGTCTCACCAATTATTTCAGCCAGCCCACTTTAAATGCTAGACAAGCGCGATGGGTGGACTTCCTAAGCAGTTTTGACTTTGAAATCAAACATTTGAAGGGGAAAGAAAACCGGGTGGCTGATGCCTTAAGCCGGAAGGTACAGTGTCTGTACGAAATTTCCTGCAGCAAATGGAAAAGCCCCTTCGAGGAAATGATAACGAAGGCAGCAGGAAAAGATGCTGAATATCAGCAAATAAAACAGCAAGTACAACAATCTACCAGCGAGAAGAATCAGCAAGGATATAAGATGGATGATGCTGAAATGTTATACTACAAACAAAGGCTATATGTACCTTATCAAAACACCGTCAAAAATCTGATTTTGGATGAATTCCACATCAGTCATTATGCAGGACACCCAGGTTACCAGAAAATAATCACTGCAATTCGGAAAAATTATTATTGGCCGGGAATGAAGAGTAATGTGGCTGAGTATTTAGCACGGTGCTTAGAGTGTCAACAAATCAAGGTGGAACATCAGCATCCGGTGGGGCTACTGCAACCATTACCCATTCTGGAATGGAAATGGGAAACCATTTCTATGGATTTTATCACCAGACTGCCTAGAACAAAGAAGAATAATGATTCCATTATGGTGGTGGTAGACAAGTTGAGTAAAGATGCACATTTTATACCTGTGCAATCCACCTACAGGGCTGCACAGATCACCCATATCTTCATGCAGAATGTGTTCAAATTACATGGACTTCCGAAGACGATAATTTCAGATCGTGACGTGAAATTCACATCAGCCTTTTGGAGGACATTGTTCGCAGACTTGGGGACTCAGCTGAATTTCGGTACAGCTTATCACCCTCAAGCAATTGGACAAACAGAGCGAGTGAACCAAGTGGTAGAGGACATGTTGAGAGCCTATGTAATGTAGCAACCAACGCAGTGGGAAGAGTATTTTCATGTGGTTGAGTTGGCCTAAAACAACAGGTATCATACCTCAACACAAATGAGTCCCTTCGAGGTCCTATACGGACGAAAATGCCGCTCACCCTCAAGCTGGGGTGGACCTGAAGACAAACTAAGATTAGGACCGGAAATGCTTAAGGATATGGAGGATCTGGTGAAAAAGGTGCGCCTTAATTTGAGAGCTGCTCAAGATAGACAAAATATTTTTGCTGATCGGAAGAGAAGATTCAAGGAATACCAAGTCAATGACCATGTTTATATCAGGGTTCAAGCCAAAAGGAGTACACTGCAATGGAGCGGGTGTGCCAAGTTGGCACCTCGATATTGCGGACCCTTCCAAGTCTTAGCAAGAATCGGGCCGGTGGCCTACCAACTCGCCTTGCCAAGTCACATCCGAGTCCATAATGTCTTCCATGTTTCTATGTTAAAAAAATACATTTATGACCCTAAACATGTGATCAGATGGCGGGATATACAGGTGAGGATTAATTCTAGTAGACCAGTCTAAATTTTTTCTTTTTAAGAAACTGATTTAGAACATTGCATGTTCCAGGTCGAACTGGAAGGAGAAGTCTTGGTCGAGCCGCTAATAATTCTCGACCAGAGAGAAGTACAACTGCAGAAGCGAGCTATTACCCAAATTAAAGTGTAATGGCAGCACTTTGGGCCTAACGATGCCACTTGGGAAGATGAAGAGCTCATGAAAAAGGCTTACCCAGAGTTGTTCTTAGTCAACAGACATCGGGACGATGTCCAACTTCAGGAGGGGAAGAAGTAATGCCCCAGGAAAATGTAAATATTTTTACTTTACTGTGGTTAAAAAAACTGAATATGACATTATTAAATTTGGAATTTAATGGTATTATTATTATTTGTGAAGATAATAAGAAAATGTTTTTCTTGTAAAAAAATGTTGTCAACTCCTGAGAGGGAAGTTGGAGAAAAACAGTTGCAATAAACTGCAACCCTAACCACCTCCCCTAACTGGGAAAGTGTTCTTGAGGAGGGAAAAGAGAGGTGGATTTGCACTATAGAGACAGGCAGAGAGAAAAGGGAAAGAAGACTAAGTCTGGTGAGGACCAGATAGTCAAGCGCATAGTGCAAATGTTCTTGCTGTGGATAATGATCCTGCAAGACATCTAGGGGGGAGATTCGGGTCCCGAAGGACGAATCTCGTGGTACGGTGGACAACAAACAACGGTGTACCGGGTGGACCTTCAAGGAGCTTTATTGCTGGAAAGACCAGGTAACTAAAAAATCCTCCCGAAAGTCTGTTGGTTAATAGTTCTAAAATTGTTCTGAATTGAAGAGGAAAGCCACTGTTATTACTCTGATTAGTAGTAAGGTGATGGAATGTTTCTTCTTGAATTAGAAATGCACAAGGGGACAGTTGATAATTTTTTTGTAAATTGTTCAAAAATAAAAAAAGAGAGCTTCTGTGATTACTCTGTCAATAGTAAGATGACAGTGGGTTCCTTTTTAAAATTAGTAATGTCAAATGGTATTTTAGAGAAAAAGGTGTTTTAGTGGTAGTTGCAAATAATAATAAAAACACGAACTTTAAACCTAAGGCCAAGAGTGGGGGTTTTAGTTTGAAGATATATATATAGATTCTACAATACTGCAAAAGAATACTCGAGACTGTGCATCATATAACAAGAGGAATACCGTTAGAGAGGAAAAAATCAAAGCAGTAATAAACAGTTAATACTCGAACTGTAGGCGGAACCTACAATATTCAATTCCTTAGACATTTAATGGTTTAAAAAAAAGAGAACAATAATAATTCTCGAAATATGTAAAGACTTCGAAAGCTAAGTAATTTGGACTGATCTCCTAACCCTAGACTTCCAAGGAAGGAGATTAGAACGGAAAGACATAGAATGAAACGAACTACACATAATAAGCACGTATCACAACCATTAAAAGAATCAGGGTCATCATGGTGGTTCATGCCAAACAACGACAATGCTTCAACAAGGAAGCCCGCGTTTCTGGGTATTTCTTTTAATAGATTGAAATTAGACCTGAGTGAAATTTGTTGAATGAAAATTACATTACATTACAAATAGACATGAGGTTTGGTCGCAAAACTGGCTCATGATAAAGAAAACTATTCAAGAGATTCAACCGAAACAGAAACCTTCAAAAGGAAAATCTGGGTAATAAATGCAACATTCAGAATTTATCGTATACAATTAATAAAAACATATATAATTGAACTCCGCATACACATTAAACATTAGTACAAAGGTTTAACAGTTCTGCATTATGGAAATGGAACTTAATTCATAAACCCAACTATCCATTACTTGAAATATGAGTGGGTTAATCAATTACAGAATTTTTTTATTTTCAAGATAGTTAAGGGGGTTGTGACACTTTCCAGATAATGATGTCACCTTAAATTGCTGACGTGTCCGTGTTGCCAACAGCGGCGAACTTATTGTTTCTCGAGTCTCCGGCAGGGGTTGGATTCTCTTACACGAATACAACCTCTGATTATACGCAAACTGGCGATAAACTTACCGGTAACTTGTGATTCTTTTCGGTTTTCTTTAAAAAAAGCCTCGTTTAAGCGATTATGGGAAATCTAAACTTTTTAACGAAGTTTTTGTTTGGCTCCAGCTGAAGAATCGTATGCATTCCTGGTAAACTGGTTTAACAGGTTTCCTCAATATAAATTCTGAAGGTTTTACATTACAGGCGAAAGCTATGCAGGTATATAATTTCTGGTACCTATGACGCATGAACTGCTTTGTTACTTTCAGATAAGATATGATGAAAACTTTGATGCACGACTCATATCTTTTAATGACAAGATAGTTTGGAGATACCTTGTCCTGACATTTGTTAACAATTATGATAATCTTGGTGATTGTAAGACAAACTATGTCAGCGCTCCAAGAAAGATTTCTAAAAGTTGATTTGATTTTGAGGGAAACGTTTATTTTTCATTTTAATGATAATTATTGATTGTAGGATATTACATTCCAGAGCTGGCTTCAAAAATTTTACAGCACAAAAATTTGTCGCAGGCATCATTTATGAATTTCAGAGGAATAATGGTGAGTTCAACTCACACTTGTGACGTTCAGAAAATTTCATCAGTCTCAAATCAAAATACATAAAAAGAGAATCCAACATACAATTTCTTTTCTATCAATGCGCATCTGAAGTTTTCGCATTTAAAACTTGCAATTCGATGGAAAGCCATCTTGTTAAATTCTAAAATGTGGAAACTTCGTTACACAATCAATCTGATGCCCGCACATTCAATTTATGCAGGTTGGAAATGGTTTAATGAATAGTTTAACAGATTTTATTGGAACCTTTCAGTACGCATGGAGTCATGCGTTGATATCGGATCAACTCTATGAGAACGTAATTTTCAACTGCAACTCTTCCAATTTGAATGTAGGCTTGTGCAATGATTTGGAAGCTCTAGTTTATAACGAAATGGGAAATATCAATATTTACAGTATCTATGCTCCCATATGCATAGATAATTCATCCAAAATGGCGAGGGTAAGTGCAGCTTTTATACATATATAATTTTTTTACATTTATTTTTAATGACATTAACAATCAGAAATCAACCCCTAATCCATGGTCCTTTTTCTATATTTACCAATTATAAGACTTATAGATGAAGTTATTCTATATTTAACAATTATAAGAGTTATAGATGAAGTTACGTCGTCAGCAAACCACGCCCTATTTCAACTATGATCTATCTACATATTTATCATAGCACTAGTTTCAAATTCCGACTAAACCACAACCCCTCCATCTAATTTTCATGCTATTCCCAATATATGCAGTAAAGTTAAGTTCAGCCAAGCTCCACATCCCTCCTTTACATCTTTTCCCATGTGTATTTATTTATGTTTGACATCTCGAATAAAACAATGCTTTTGCTAAAGATTGACTGTGCTTATGATTGATGTGTAAATAGCAAGAAGAAGCAGAAATTCCAGGATATGATCCTTGCATCGACAACTACGTATCCGCGTATTTTAATAGGCCCGAAGTTCAGAAAGCCATACATGCGAATGTAACCAACATAACTTATAGTTGGACCCTGTGCAGGTACATCAAACTTTAGACCTAGTTACTAATATCAGTTTTTGTGAAAATTTAATCTTTCAATCTTCTTATAGCCACAACTTATGTGTTAAAATATGGTTTCACGTTACTCCATGCCAGTAATGTTCTTTCTTGGGCGGATTCAGTTTCAACTGTCTTACCAATTTATCGTCAACTAATTGCAAGTGGGTTGAAGATACTTGTTTTCAGGTATAATATAGGACAATGTCATGCCCTTTTTGAGTGTATTATAAACAAATTTAACTGAGTGAAAATAAGATTGGTTAGTATATATCGATTCTTTATGAAAATTTGTATTAGATCCGTTTCCGAACAATCACTTCAAGCTATCCCTCCACCAGAAACCAAATTTTATGGATGATTCAAGTATTTTATTAACAACTTTTTCTTCCTTTGGCTTTCAGCGGAGACACGGATGGCGTAGTTCCTGTGACCGCGACAAGGCTCTCCATCAATGAGCTGAAGCTTCCAATTGACACTCCATGGTACCCCTGAGTGAATGCGGACGAGGTACAAAATATCAGTTTCATTAATTTCACAGATAAAATATTATGATAATATTGATTTGACCTCTACTCAATGGATGCGTTCTCCTGGACGGTGCAGGTCGGTGGATATACTGTGATTTACAAGGGTTTGACATTTGCCACGGTGAGTGGAGCAGGGCATGAAGTTCCGGAATTTCAACAGTCAAGGGCTTTAACGTTGTTCAAATATTTTGTGGAAGAAAAAGCCTTGCCAAAATGATCGGTTTATACTGATATTGCTTGCGGTCTGGAAACTGCCTACCTAAAATGATCATATTTTATCGAAAGTTCATGCAAATAATGGAATACCTGGAGGAATTAAACAGATTTTATTGAACTTGCTTCAATTTGAGCTTGGTGACCCGCGCCTGTAGCAGGAGTTGCCAGAAGTACATGGTCTCGTACATTGTCTCGTTAGAGATAGTACTCGTGAGTCCTGTGGGCACCAAACATCACTAAAGTTGACAAACAAGAAGCCATTATTATGTTATATAGATAAATGCTGTTTTAGCAAATCATTAAAATAAACATTTATAAGAAATCAATATATTGATAAATGTTGTTTCAAAGAATCATTTACATAAATATTTAGATAATCTTAAATAAATATATAATACAGTAAATTTTGT
>APFE031101278.1:0-18305 GCA_000404065.3 Pinus taeda
CACTAAAGGTCATAAGTGTTCTGAGAAGAAATTATTCTACATAGATTGTGAAGAGGAAGAAGAAAATGAGCAAGAAAGGTCAAAAGAAGAGGATATACTCTAGGAACAAAGCCGAGATGAAGAACAAATGAATCTGACCATATCTTGTAATGCGTTGGCAGGAATTAGAACTCCTCAAACCATCCAGATAGAAGGACAAATCAAGAAGAAAAAGGTAATAGTGTTGATTGATTCAGGAAGTACCCACAATTTTATTCATTGTAAGGTAGCAAAAGAATTGAATTGCTTCCTATATCTAGCACCAGAGTGTCAAGTGATGGTTGAAAATGAATGAAGAATAAATTTCTCTCGAAAGTGGCATAATATCAAGCTATCCGTGGCAGAATATGTATTGACTTTCCCAATGCTTTCCATTGCAATGGGAGGTGCTGATGTTGTACTAGGAGTCTAATGGCTACAATCCTTCGGTAAAATAGCTTTTAATTTTCAAGAATTTTTCATGAAATTTTCTAAGGAAGGAAAGGAAGTTGAATTAAGGGGTATTGCAGGCAAACCGGGAAAGATAATAAGCTCTAATAGTATGACAAAGCTTCTAAAAAAGGAACAAAGAGGTGTAATTGCACAATTATGTTCGCCAGACGTTTCCACATCAAAATTATCTATTTCACTAGATCTCCAAAAAGTCTTGGATAATCATTCCAAGGTATTTGAGGCTCCCAAAGGTCTCCCTTCTATTCGTAATCATGATCATGCTATTCATCCGATTCCAGGAAGTGTTCCTCCAAACATCAGGCCATACAGATATCCCTATGCCCAAAAGAGTGAAATTGAATGTATGGTTGTATAAATGCTAGAGGTTGTTATAATTCAACCTAGTCAAAGTTCTTTCTCTCCTCGAGTAGTATTGGTGCACAATAAGGATGGATCGCAGTGCATGTGTTCGGATTATAGGGAGCTCAAAAATCTCACTATTAAAGATAAGTTTCCCATTCATGTCATTGATGAATTACTGGATGAATTGCATGGATCAATTTACTTCACCAAGTTGGATCTTCATTCAGGATATCATCAAATCAAAATGAAGACTGAAGAAATTTTGAAAACAACATTTAGAACTCATGAGGATCATTATGAATTTTTGGTCATGCCTTTTGGCCTTACAATGCACCTTCAACATTTCAAGGTTTGATGAATTCAATTTTCAAACCATTCCTTACAAAATTTGTGTTAGTATTTTTTGATGATATACTAATCTACAACAGGTCTTGGAAGGATCATGTTGAACATGTTGACAGGTGCTACAACTATTGGAGGAGAAACAATTATATGCAAAAAGATCCAAATGTTTCTTGGAGTACAAGAGGTGGAATACCTGGGTCATATTGTATCTCATGAAGGAGTTAAGGTAGACCCTAGCAAAATTAAAGCCATTAAGGAATGGAAAATCCCCACATCCATAAAGTATCTGTGAGGATTTCTCAAGTTGACACAGTATTATCGCAAGTTTGTTAAGAATTATTGGAGAATAGTAGCACCTCTAACAACATTATTGAAGAAATATGCATTTTCATGGGCTCCAGAAGCAACAAAGGCCTTCAAACATCTTAAAGAGGCAATGTGCCAAGCACGGTCTTAGCTACACCAGACTTCACAAAAACTTTTATTATGGAATGTGATGCTTCAAGAAATGGAATTGGTGCTGTTTTAATTAAGATGAAAGACCCATTTCTTTTGAAAGTCGTCCAGTCAAGGGAAAGTTTATACACAAAGCTATTTATGAGAAGGAAATGTTGGCAATACTACATGCACTTAAGAAATGGAAACCCTGCCTAATTGGAAGACACTTCAAGGTAAAAACAGATCATGATAGCCTTAAATACTTTTTAGAACAAATATTATCCTATGAAGAGAAACAAAAGTGGGTCACAAAGATGTTGGGTTATGACTTTGAAATCATCTACAAAAAAGGGAAGCAAAATGTGGTGTCAAATGCACTCTCAAAAAAGGATGATGATGTGGAAGCATTGTTGTGTTCCATTTCTATTATCCAACCAAATTGGATAAACGAAGCAAGGGAGGAATGGAAGAATGATGAAGAAATGTGGGCACTTATTCAAAAGTTACAACAAGATTCCAATACATCTGATACATTTAGCTGGTAAAATGATTCGTTATGGTACAAAGATTGCTTATACCTATATAAGAATTCCCAACTCAAACAAACAATTCTTACGAAATTGCACACTTCTCCCTTAGGAGGGCACTCAGGGTATTTACAAGCTTACGACAGTGTTAAGAAGGATTTTTTTTTTGATGGCCTTAAATTGGATATTTAAAAGTTTGTGGCAGAATGTTTGGTTTGCCAACAAAATAAAGTTGAAACAATTAAGACTATTACAACCTTTATCCATTCCAAGCCAACATTGGGAGGAGGTTCAATGGATTTTATCACAGGTTTACCCAAGTCTGAGGGAAAGAGTGTCATCATGGTGGTAGTTGACAGACTTACCAAGTATGCACACTTTTTGTGCATTATCACATCCATTTAAAGCCAGTACAGTTTCTACTGCATTTATGAAACAATTCAAAAGCTACATGGAAACCCAAAGATTATTGTAAGTGACAGAGATCCCATTTTCACTGGAAATTTTTGGACAGAATTATTTTCTTGTCTTAGAACTCAGTTAGCTCATAGCTTATCTTATCATCCTCAATCTGATGGGCAAACTAAGATAGTAAACAAATGTTTGGAAGGATATCTTCGTTGCTTTTTATCTGATAAACACACACAATGGGTTAAATGGTTGCCTCTGGCAGAATGGTGGTATAACACTTCCTTCCATACAGCACCAAAAATGACCCCATTTATGGCACTTTATGGATATGAACCACCATCCATCACATCATATTTAAGAGAAAATTCTAAGGTTCAAGCAATAGAACATCACATCGAGCATCAACAACAAGTCCTCCAACTCTTAAAGGATAAACTCGTGTTGGCACAGAATAGAATGAAACAACAAGCAAATCAACATTGTAGCAAAATAAGTTTTGATGTTGGTGATTGGGTATTCCTATGGCTAAAACCATATAAACAAATGTCCCTCAAGCAAGCTAAAAAGGATAATAAATTATCACCAAAAAATTATGGTTCGTACAAGGTCTTGCAAAAGATTAGTACTATGGCATACAAATTAGAGCTTCTTGTAGCTGCTCGAGTGCACCCAGTTTCCATGTTTCATGTTTAAAGAAGGTTATAGGCGGCAAGATCCCAGTTCAAACAATATTGCTAAAACTTGACCAGGAAGGAAATTATATTGGAACTAGAAGCAGTCACAGAAATAAGAACTCGACAACTAAAAAATCGATCAATTTCAGAGTATCTCATCAAGTGGAAGAACTTATCCGCTGAAGATTCCACATGGGAGGATGATAATTTTATATAGAAGCATCCAAAAACTACTCAAGCATTGAGGATAACACGTTTTTGAAGGAGAGGGGCATGTTAGGTCCCTATAATACTAGTGATTACCCCATTACTATTGTAGTTATATCCTTATTAATATTGTTGTGCCCCTATGTCCCCCATATGTTATTACTATGCACCCATAAAGAATCCCTCTAATTGTTTTTTGTTCCTTTATATTATTAATTGTTAGGTTGGTTGGGTTATATTGTGACTCCTTAGACTCCTATATATGGAAAGGAGGTTTTTTCATTTGAATCATCAAGGAATCATTCATTTGTGTAATGTAAAGGAGGTTCCCCCCTCGAAGAGGCTGAATTCTAAGGCGTTGATCTATCTTTTCTATCATTTTGTGAGCTCGTTTCATAACATCTTCTAATTTTGCGAAACTTTACTCCAGAGCTTTGCGGTCCTTCATGCCTGTGAGCACTACTATTAATAGACTAGGTATGATGTATTCCATCGACATGACCGCTTTCTTGCCATAGACTAACTGGAAAGGTGTCTGTCCCGTCCAGTTTTTGCACACTGTCCTATACACCCATAATATGATGGGTATGTGCAGGTCCTAGTCATTTCATTGCACATTACATACTTTGGTTAGCACAGTCTCCAGTATTTTTTTGAATTCCTCTATTTTCCCATTAGCTTGTGGGTGGTATGGTGTACTTTTCTGATGATACACTTGCAACTCTTCTGTGAGCACACTGATGGTTTCATTCAGGAAATGTATTCCACGGTCACTCATTAAGATTTTCAGATAACAAAATCGTGTCAACACGCTTCCGAACAAAAACTTCGCAGCCATAGCAATCGTGCAGTCCTTGACTAGTTGCGCTTCTGACCATCGTGTCAAGTACTCCGTCACAGTGATGATGTAGTGTACACTCGCCTTTCACTGAGGTTTGATCAGTCTCAAAAAGTTGACTGCCCATTTTTCGAATGGTTGCAGTGTCATTTGTGGATTTAGTGGCATCTCGTCCCTTCGTGATGGTTTTCTAGTCCTTTGACATATATCACATGCCCTATAGTGCGCTTTTGAATCATGGTGCAAGGTTGGCCACCATAACCCTGCACAGAGAATCTTTTGTGCAATCACACATCCTACATAGTGTCCTCCTATAGCACCCCCATGTGCTTCCGTGAGGATCTGACCTCATTCAAATTTAGGTACGTATCTTTGCAATATCTCATCATTTCCCATTTTGTAGAGGTGCCCCACGATGACAGAGAAGTTTGCCACGCACACCACCAATTTCTTCTTCTGTTGGACTGAGTATTCCTTCAGCGCAATCATTGTTGTTAGAAAATGGATTATATCTTTGAAGTGTCCATCTGCGATGTGCACTACAAAGAGCTATGCATCACGTAGTCCCTCCTCCAAATTTGTTGGTTCCTCACCTGTCTCAATTCATGACAAGTGATCTGGTCCTTTGTTTAGGCGTCCCAACTTGACTATGACCTCAAAATCATACTCTTGAAATAGTAAAAGCCATTTGTCTATGTGCTCCCCAAACATAGGATTTTTCACCAAGTATTTCAACACGGAATGGTCGGTATACATCTTGAAATGTCTTCCAAGTAAATAGTGTTTGTATTTTTGGAGCGCGTACACCATTGCCAACCCCTCGTGCTCGGTGGTAGAGTAGTTATTTTTTTCTTTGGACAGTCTCTAACTTGTAAATGAGATCGAGTGATCCATGCCCTCCGCACCTTCCTGTGTGAGTACGGCTGACAGTGCAATACACGATGCATCAACATGTACATGAAATTCCACATCCCATTTTGGGAAGACCAGGATTGGAGTAGAGGCCAGTTTCTCCTTCAGGACATATAAAATCTTCATGTAATCATCATTCCAGCAATATGTAGCATCCTTTTTCAATAAATTTTCCATCCGCATTGTTATTTGGGCATACATTTTGATGAACTTCCTATAGTATCCAGTGTGCCCCAAAGTAGCGCGCAGTTATTTAACACTTTGCAGTTCTTCCAAATTTAGAATAACGACAATCTTCGCATGGTCCACCATCAGGCCATGTTTGCAGACCACATGTCCCAGTAGGTTTCCAAAGGGAATAATGAATGCGTACTTCTTAAGGTTCAGCACAATCTGGTGTCAGCGACAATTATCCAGCATCAAGTGTAAGCTCGCGACATGGTGGTTAACTAATCCAAAGACAATCCAATCATCTAGATAGACTTCCAAGAAATTGTGGATGTATGCATTGAATGCGGCCACAACAATGTGTGAAATTATAGCTGGCGCCTTCTTCAGTCTAAGCGAAATAACGATGTATTGAAAGCAGCCCCATTCTGTGGCGAAGGTCATTTTTCTCCAATCTTCCAGTGTGATCTTGGTCTGATGGTACCCTGAGAACCCATCCATGAATGAGTATGCTTCCTAACCACTAACATCTTCCAGTACTTCATCTGTGAATGGTGTTAGGAATGGATCATGTACATATGCATCGTTTAGCTTCCTGAGGTCCACACATATTCTTATCTCGCCCTTCTATTTTTCTCCTGTACTACCATAGAAATCACCCAGTCAGATTCTTCTACTGGTTCAATAATTCTGGCTATGAGCATCTTGTCTAATTCATCGCGGACCTTCTCTTTATACTTCAGATTCAAGCAGTAAGGCCACCACTTAATTGGCTTCGCATCATTTTTCAGAGTGATCATCATCATCCCTAAGCTTCCAATGATCCCTTTTAAGTCCGTAATTTTGGCTGGGAATAAATATTGGTATTTGCAGAGTAACTCAGAAACCTTATCCACCATGACATCATCCCAATACTCCCTAAGCATTGCGTACTTTGGCTCTGCCTCCATTCTAGTGTTTACCTACTTTGTTTTTAGCAGCGCGATGATGTCGGGATCCTCAATTGATGGTCCTCAAACCTCGCGAAAGCCTTCCATTTCGGGAATACTAATATTTCATGGGTCCTCATCATCCTCCTCAACATTTAAATTATAACACTCTAGCGCACTGCTTAACTGCGTCACCCATTCTAACTAAAGTACTTCCATTGTCTCTTATGGTATTTTGAAGATAACGACTTTTACTGCTTGTAGTGCATCATCAACAATATCTGACCAACAATATTCAAATGTGAAGGTTAACAAAATTCCCTTGCGCAAGACATCCCATTTTCTTGTACCATGGTGGATCTCCATCTTAGTATACCAATTCATGGGTATGACATCCAGGGTGTGGTAGAATAAATGTACCCATTTAGGTTGTGGCTCTTCCCCGTAGACCATGGTCCATTTCGAGAGGTGTGTGCGTGGATCATCTTGTCCATCATATTTGTCTACTATCCATATTTGTGGTTTCCAAAATCGTAGGTGCATCATTCTTCTGCAGTCGCACCAATCCTCAAAACTTCCTTTATGCATACCCCCCCCATCATGCGAGCATCATGCGCAACACCCATTTCACATCATCGAATCGTTGTTGTTCTGGTACTGTGCGTTCAAATTTTCTTAGGAATTCATCCACTACTTTCGATCCATCATATGTCAGTAGATCCCTTGCCTTTGTTGTCACGCAATGCAGTGATCTAACCATCATGTTGCAATTAAGCGTTGTTACTTTTTGCAGTCGATTCTGCCATTGCTCTACTTTTTCATTTGAATCTAAAGTGCAGGAGCTTTTGCGCTCCCACAAAATTCTTCCATCTGCAGTCAGATTCACCTGATCCTATTCTCACACAGTTATATTCTAAATACAATCGATATCATCATCACTATCGTCATCGTGCATTGGTTTAGTGTATCGCACCCCTTCGACTAGATATAGTGGTACTACTACGCGTAGTGACTTTTTCTCGAAGATCATTTTTTGCTTCTTCATATTTATGACTCCATTCATATAGATGGTGCAAAATATTCCTAGTAGTGTGGTATGGGGATTACTATCATCGACAATCTCTATCACTTCAAAATCTTTCTGCGCACTCACACATTCAATATCTACTGTTACCCGTTGCAATCTTCCCATGGGCAAAAGCTTCTGTTGGTTCGCCATTCGTAACTAGATAGGAGACCACTATAGCATAAGTTTTCCCATGCGTTCCCATGTTTTTTTTTGTAGTACACTCACTTCTGATCTGAGATCTAGGATTACCTGATCCATTTCATACTCACTGACTTGCGTAGACAACCTCATTTCCCTTCCTGTTCCCAATGCATGCTTTCCAAGTTTCTGGACCACACATAGTTCTCTTGACCCGACGCACCTGGTGATAAATTCCTGTAGTCCTTTGACTATCTTGCTATCATACATAAGTTTCATGCATGTCTCTAGAAATGTAGTGAGCATTGAAGGATTCATCCCTGGTTCTAGTTGATCCTTACTACCTAAAGTGGAGACCTTCGTGAAGCATTTCTTAGCTTCCATCAATGTCTCCTTCGCATGTTCTAAATCAAATTCAGGTTCCTTTGTAGGATCATTGTGAACCCACACACTTTTTTCTAGCTTCTGCCCTTTATCATCGCCCATGGTCATACTACTCCTGAGCATCATGTTTACATTGGAGTCTTCTTCGCACGGCTTAGACCTCATCATCTACAAATTCTGAGTCAGAGGGGGCTATAGTACCTCTTTTTCACGCATCCTCACTATCAGTGAAGGGAAGTCTTCTACCTCATGATCAAACTGAGTAAAGTACAAACATGATGACCTTGTCAGGTTTGTGCAATTGTAGGCATAGTGCCCTGGCCCTCCATAATTTCAACAAATTAGTTGTCCGCGACCCCTTCCTAGTCCAATTCTGCATCGACCTTGACCGCAACCCTGAAATCTAGAGCGTGCCATCCTTTCATTTGGGTCAAAGTGTTAGGGTCCAACCCTAACCCCCTTATTTATGTAATAGGGTCGATTCATAGTTATAGTTAGTTAAAGATTCAATAAGGCCCATATTAATAATTGTAAGTGGTTGACCCACATTTAAAGAAGGGACCACAGTTAGTTGTAAATGGGCCATGGTATTAGATAGATGGTATTAATAAGAACCATGGTACTGAACCATGGTATTGCATGTATGAATCCTATATAAAGTATAGAGACTCTCCTTAAGGAGCATTGTGTCTTATTTTGTAATTGGGTCCAGCTCTATTAGAGATTGCCCCCTCGAAGAAGCAAGTGAACATCACTTTCCTTTTTGAATAATAAAATACATGCTATTATTTCTTATTATTCTATGTTCTGGGTATATTTCATCACATACTTGGTATTCTGGTATGTTCTCATAGGTCAACAACCTAACAAGTGATATCAGAGCACTTTACAAGGCCGTTGGGATCTCCATTTTTAGCAGATTTTTTTTTGGCTAGAGATGTGTTCTGGCATCTTTAAACCACGAGACCTGTCATTCAGCACATAAATCTATGGATTTGGGGAGGCATGCACACAAGAAATACAAGAGGTGGTCATGCTTGTTGGACTCCCTTGTAACCCCTATGGCTACCCCTTCGAGTAGTAGCACATTATACAAAACCGCACACAGACTATCTTCCAAGTACCCTCTAGGTATATCAGCAACCCCCTAGGCTCTCTTGAAACCTTGCCATAGATAAACCGTTGACTATCTTCCTGCTACAGTATACCGAGAATAGCACTCGAGGAGATTACTTGTGTGTACGATAGGGTAGTCAGGTTTTACAGCTAAGGGTATGATTGATCCTCCTTGGTTGGTTCCCTAAAAGATTGTGCTGAGTACTACTAATGGACCCTTATGTATATTGCGATATGTAGCACCTGACACTCCTTGAGACCATAGTTCCCTTGTCTCTCTCTAGATCATGCATCATATTTTCCAGATCAGATCTAGTAGGTTGGGTTTTGTCGTAGCCGCAACAATCAGTTCTGCCATTGAGATCTCTTAGATCCACCACTCAGATCTCTCAGATCCACTAATCATATCTATCAGATCCGCCATTCAAATCTAGTAATTTAGGTTCTATAACAGTCACAACAATCAAATCCGCCATTCAGATATAGTAGCAGGGGTTCGATCACTGCTACATTCCTTCTCATACTCTACATTTGGGGGTTTCACAAACATATATGACTATTTGTGTGGCTCCTATACCTAGGCGTGATTGTCGTAGGACATTGGGAAGAATTAAATTTTTTGGGAATCAGCTACTATAGTATACTTAAGCGAGGAGTAAAACTCCTTTCGGAGACTTAGCCCATAAGAATCAGGTCAACGAGCTAAGCAAGGTGGTACCATTCACTTGTTAGCACCAAAATTTCAGGTGGTCCCAAATATTTTTTCACAGTAATGACAAGTGCACCTGATCATTGCATGGTACAAACTAGAGCTCAAGCTATGGCGAATGAGAAGATCGACACCCTTGAACAAAAGTTGGAGGCATTAACGAAGTAGATCTAGACCATAACTGACACAATCACAATCACAAATCCAGGTTCATAGTTGATTTAGCCAAACAAATATTGGTACTACTAGCCCTTTCAATAATAGTCCATGGAGCATGGACTAAGGTCTCACCTGAAGTAGTATGGGAGTGTGCTAGAACTAGGTTTCTGTACCCTGGGGGTGTCTGATGAGCTTCTGGCAGTCCGCGGTTTGACCTTACGCTTACCTATTATTCCTTCACAACCTGTGTGGCTGCCTTCACATAGCCCTACCTATACTCAAGTTCCTTTCTATTTAATATATTACTATTCAATTACTTAACTAATTGGTGTAAGATTAATGCTAATTAACAGTATATCTAGTAATCATATAAGTGCGCACGATAAACAAAACAACATAAATGTGAAGAATGAAATACATAAGTAGATGCACAGAAACTGGAATTAACTTCTCTTATTATTCTTTGTTCAAGATTACAGACTCGACCCCATCCTACGCACTCATCTATAGGGGTCTGCACAATCAGCTACGGACTCTACTAGGCCTCTGCACACTTAGCTACAGAGCCTCTTCCTACTACTATGACCTAATACACTTAGACTCTTACTCTATGCTCGAACCATTCATATTCTTCTCTCCCATTCACTATCTTTACAACTTAGAGCCTCACTCTATCTATACAATCCCATGGTCTGCGAACCATGGGTAGGCTAACATGACTTCACATTACATTACAATACTTTAGGGCAAATAACCCTATGACTCAACCTATACTTTGCGCTTTGTGCCCGCAATTTGCGGAGTCTTACAATACCTTTGACCAAAACTTGGGCTTTGAGCCCCAAAACATGCTGTGGGGGGATTCCATGCCCAACAGGAGGGACCAGACCCTCGACTTAATGGCGTATGGACTCAAGTGCTAGAATCCCCTTCATAAACACATCCCCCCTTAAAAAAATCCATTTCCCCTCATCACCCTAACAAAACCCCTTTTCCTAAGGTTAAATTCCATTTACCTAGGAAAAGTAATAAAATCCCCCGTATAAACCCCTTTCCCAAGGTTTAAACCCAATTTACCTAAGGAAAGTAATACCCCCATGTAAAACCCTTTCGCACAAAAAACACACTAAAAAGCACTTTCTCCTAAGTTCAAAGCCTAAATGGGAAATCACATGCTTTTTTCCCATTTACTTAAGAAAGAACCCATCCATCATATTTCATATTAATAGACTAAATTTATTAAATAACCCCATTATAACCCTTTCCCTGTATTTAATTAAATCCCTCTAAATACCCCCGCTCCCTAGTTTTAAATAAAAACTATAGAAATATGCCCATATCCCGCTACAACTACACTTAAGTTTAACTAACACCACTAAAGCTTAAGTTAATCCTACATTAGGGCTTCACACGACTCCCTAATCCCTCTTAAAGCCTGATCCGATAAACTTATCTTGCGATTAAAGCCTAATTTAATCCCAAACGGCCAAGGTTTAAACCCCTGGGACCCCCTCAACTCCTGTTTATTCCCCCCTGCACATCTCTCCCATCTGACCACCATCAGATCTCAGCCCCGCAGATCCAATGACCTACATCAATATCGGCCAAACCCAATCATCTCCCTTTACCCGCCCGATAAGGCAGTTCTCCACCGGCCCCCGACGGTTATGTGTGCACCCTAAAGCTCATCGGGCAACCCCCCTCGAAAACCGCCCATGCATAAAAGTGGTGTGATGGCCCTCCAATCCCGCTTCCCTGCCATTCTAATAAACCACTTGTTCGAAAATATGAAGTTTGCGCCATTTTTCGAAAATCTACCCAGTGAAGTTTAAACCCCAAGAACTTGTGTCTTCTCGCCATTTCACCCATTTTACAGTATAAGCCTATGAAACTCTCCAACCCCTCTATGATGCAATTTCCCCTTTAATTATGTCCAAATGCTACCCTAAGACCTTTCCCAAGCATTCCTGTACCAGAGAGCCATCAGGCGCCCTTCATGAAAACTAAAGCTTTCTTAATTATTGTTGAATTTTTCAGGTTATCCGACTAAGATCGGAGCTTGGATAAATAGTTTTGATACTATTCAAAGAACTTGTTTACTCTAAGAATCAACCAAGGAACCTATTATAAGACCAAAATTCAGAAGAAGGAGACCAATACATGAAGAGAAAAAATAGAGACTAATAGACACAGATCCAAGAAGAAGACAAAGACAGAGCAATGACAGTGTTGAACAGAGCAACCAGACTAGAGTTGTAGATGAATAAATCACACTAAAACTTGATCAAAATCCACTTTTGATTGCTTATACACATATATAAAACATAAAAATTTACTGGTGAAACAC
Organism: Pinus taeda; assembly: GCA_000404065.3. NCBI lineage: Eukaryota > Viridiplantae > Streptophyta > Pinopsida > Pinales > Pinaceae > Pinus > Pinus taeda. The sequence continues at coordinate 12,206 of APFE031101278.1, forward strand.
ACAGTGAAAGGTCAATTGTAATAGTAAAAGGAAGAAACATGGAAAGGATAAAGACAGGTCATCGCAGTGAAAGGGTATCAGTGACAGAGAGTATCAGATGAAAGACACAAGTAAACACAACCTCCAATGTAAATAATTCAAAAAACTAGAGCATAAAGAGCTAAAACAAACCATAATAGCTAGCAACACCACAATAAAAGGGACAACATGAATAAATTCATTAGTTGCATCTATCTTCCTGTGAGAAGATGTTTTCTATTTCCTAGATTAAATCTCAAATCAATTTGAGATATTTGTAATAACACCTTAGTATAAATACCTCACAAATTGAATTATGTAGGTTGGATTCTTAGACATTTCTTTAGACTGCTTGATTGTAAGACTGTAAAAGCCATTGGAGGATTAACTGAGCCAACAAGTTGGGTTGGTGAATAAAGAAAGATATTTCAAATGATTCATGTGTAGAGTGAAGTGTAGACAAGTATTTTCTCTCATTATTGTTATTTATTAAATTTTTCATACTCTTGATATAAATCTGGATGCCATAACTAGAAGTATTATATCATAATTTGTTTATTTACACTCGACTATAGCAGTTAGGCAAATATATGTTTTCTACAAACAATCTAAGTTAAGGAATTCTTAATTTCTCATTAGTTCAAGGTTATTTCTTTTAATCTATATAAAAGGATTCTTAATTGCCCTTTGTTTCTAATTAGCCCCTGTTCTTCCCTTCAATCCTGGTATGAGAAATCTTAATTTATCTCTCACCCCGGTTAAAACATTTTTCATCCCTTTGGCCTAAAGTCTTGCACTCTACTCTGTTATCCTGCCCTTCGAGCATTCCCTTTAATGAGTTGATTCAGTTCTGTTGCCTTTCTTTTGACCCCATATGCCTAATGGCCTAGAGACATCATTCTATCCATCTGTTTAAAGATCCCCACCACCAAATCTTTCAATACAAATAAAAACCCCCCTGAACCTTAAGAACTAGCCTAATATCCTAGAAAAACAAAGCTAAATCATATAGAGAGAGCACTCTCTAGACTTAGGTTGGCTAGAGCCTAAGCCTAAAAGTTGGTTTGTGGTTACCTTAGTCATTTTCTTTCTTCTTATAACTTCAAGAGAAAATTTTGAGTGAGAAAAACCACAACTGTTTAGCGTAGGAGTAGGAGTAGTGTTTTATTTCTTCTTTTTTCTTTGCTTTTTGGTTCACATCTAGTCCAACCATGAACCTGTCTCCACATTCGGAAACCCCATGCCTACACTCGTCCTTCTACTTTGTGTGTTCAAGCTCATCCAACCAATCGAAATGGAGAAGGGGAAATTTAAACAAGAAAAATTACATCAGAGGTTTTACGTACTTCTCTGAAGGAACAACCTCCTCTTCTCTCAGTAAGTCAGGATCCCTCTTTGGCCCCAAAAATGCATAAGTGTCTATGCACTGTCTTCTTTTAAAAATACAAAGACGAAAGAAGAGAAAGGCTTCCTGCGCAGAGAGGTGAAGCATGAAAGTCCATCGGGGTACTAGCCAGGCTAGCTAGTAGTGCAACAATGCATGTGTTCCTATGTGTCTCCGCTAGGGTACTATCCAAGCTTTCTGGCAATGGAGGAACACCAAATATGAAAAATTATACTCTGAAAATTTTAATCTTGTGAGCCAAACTACCCTTCCTAATTTAGAAAACAATGTGATAAAGCTAAAACTTGTTGTTGTGATTGACTGAGATGGAAAAATGTGAACCATGTCCGCCCATGCGGTAAGTGGGGAAGCTGAAGTAACCCACAAATGATTCAATACTCCCTGATAGACCAAGGCCATGTGATGACAATGGACTGAAACAGAGAAGCCGATATTCAACCAATGTGTCGCCAAGTGTTCTAGTGGCTGCAAAACCCTAAATTTTTTTGGCCTGCATCTAATTTCAGAGCCTTCCTTGGTTTTTTTGTGATGTTCGCAAACACTCAAGCTCATCCTATGAACTCGTGTTGAGTCTTGACACCCTCTTTTCTTAACCGTTCACCAAACATATTTTACCATGTTGGTCACAATTTCATGCTTGCAATCATGTTCAGGCTATGTTGAAGGTTTGTCTTCATGTGTACAAGTTGTATTCGCTATGTAAGCATCTGTCACACTCACACATTAAGTTGGATGCAATTTCACACAACTGTCATCATGGTCATTCAACGATCTAACTCAAGTGTCACACTTGTCACTCACACCCTTCATTCATTCACACTCAGAGTATGTTCTCCTACTGGTTCAAGGTGTCTTGTCATTAAGTCTTGTTGAGTGTGTTTTCGCAAGGTCATGTATACACAAGTATAATTACTCACACAATTAGTCATTTTTCTGAAGACACATTGGTTGAAGCACCCTCCATTAGCCGAACCTCCGTTGAGCTGCACTATTCAATCTCAACCCTCAGTGACCAAGTAATGCTACCTAGAATTGTGAAAATATGAAGGCTACTTCTCAGGTAATTTGCACTACAAAAACCTGGAGTCGACCTAGCTGATTATCACCAAAACAATGCAGAAGTTACCCAAGAAGCCATCTCAATCTTCTCTACTCGCAAATCATCCATCAAGCCTCCTGCTGGTCAACCAAAGAGTTTGATCGAGGAGTGACGTTAGCCTTCAGTCCAAAAAATTGTGCAGAATTTCTCAGCATGCCTACCTCCACTAACTAAAGAAACTACACAGACATGAGTGATAGGAATGCGCTTCCTGTCACTGCACTACCTCCAAAAATTGTGCAATTTTGTCATGAACTGCCCCTGTTAGTCAGCCTACTACTCCTCCTGAAAACTACGCAACTTTCTTGGACTTTCTTCCATCTGCCCAACACCCCATTCAATCATGAAACTGTGTAGACATGTCTTCCATGTCTACCTCCCAGTTCTATACAATTTTGGCCAACAAGCTCATGCAGCCTGCTCCTAGCCTCCCCTCAAATTATTGCATAGTTCTGCCTCCCAATAGAGCTAGATCTTGTGGAAAGTCACTATTGTTTCAGAAAGATCAGCATAGCATCCCCATGACCTTTGCAAAATTTTCCTTGATAGTGCTCTAAAGCCCTGCATCCCTACCTGAAATGTGCTCTGTGTAGTTTCACAGCCTTTTCCTCTCTCCCAGTCACTTGCAACAAAAACGAAAGATGATGCATCATGGTAGACTGGTAGATTTATGGATGTGATGTCATCTCGTCATCAAATACCCTAAGGGAAATTCTAGGGCTTAAAGCCCAGATTTTGACTAAATCCAATGTAAGGACTCCGCGTTTTGTGGGCGTGGAGCATGAACTTGTAAATGAGTCATACAGCTATTCTCCCTCATTTTTGTAATGTAATGTTAGCTTTAAAGATCTACCCATGGTTCGTGGACCATGGGATTGTATAAATAGAGAGAGGCTCTAAGTTGTAAGGGAATTAGAGTCATGAATGAAGGATGAAGAATTGAGACTTATCTAAGTGTAGAGTCAAGTTGTTGGGACGTAGAGTAGGAGAAGGATCTGCAACTAAGTGCACAGAGGCCTAGTAGTCTGCGACTAAGTGTGCGGACACCTGCAGCTAAGTGCACGGACACCTACAGCTGAGTGCACAGGGAAAGTTGAGTCTGTAACTGATTGAATTATTAATAAAGAGAATTTTTATACCAGTCCTGTGTATTTATTTATTGTTTTCTGCATCAAATGTATTGGGTATAAATTACATTTCTGTTGTTTATATGAAGCGTGAACATATATGATTGTGTTGATTAAGTGAATACAAGCTAAAGTATCTGTTTACGCAAACTTAATGAATATTTATAAGAATATAAGTAAGATTTGTGATATAACTTGGAGAAATAGCATGGATCACTGCCTTAACAATGTGAAATCTCCTCATCCCCTGGTTAGGGCTACGAGAAGGTGATTATAGAAAATCACAAAGGCCGCGTAGGTCAAGGTAGTGTGCGAAGTGACCTGTGAAGGTATTCACAGTTGGACTAAATTGAACCCTCAGACATCTCCAGGGTGTGGAAACTTGGTTCCAACATCCCTCCATATTTCTTTAGGTGAGACTTCAGTCTGCACACTGATGGTTGATGCTAAAATGGCTAGTAGTGTAGGGATTTGTTTGGCTAATTAACTTCAAACCTGGGTCAGCCCCCCTCAAACCAAAAAATGGTTCGATTGCTAGGACCAAAATCTAGATAGAGATGTCTGATGTCGTATCATTGGAATCCAACTAAGAAGGAAATTGAAGGTTGTTTAGACAGGAGGATTCATGAGTTCACGACGCAAGAGAATAGGAATTTGTGACTGACAAAAGAAGAGTGGTTATATTGCTACCTGTACACAAAAATCCATGAGATATTTTTGCATCTTTCCCTATTTAGTTGCACGAGTGGATCACGAAGTTAGCAAATAGCCAAGGAAGGTGGAAGCTCAACGATCCTATTGTGTGGACCCCAAAGTTGGTGTGCATATTGAAAGCATCAGAGGATAAGATCACGTACGATATTGATCACTATCTCGATCAAATTATAGGAGCGTTCATTACTGAGTCTATGGTAGATACTCCAGTCAACTATAGTGAGGAAGAGTGACACTTTCTCAAAGGATCATGAGGTAAGTACGTAAAGTCTTTGAATACTTGGATTAAAATGCTATTGTGTGAAAATAGGGTTGTGCAATTACCTTGATGTTCAGAGCTAAGTGAAATGGAAAACCCTACAGAAACGAAGGAAGTAAGAGGCCAGAGAATAGCCCTTTGATTTCACCTCCATGAGGGGATGAGGAAGAGCTCACGAAGGTCTCTCCATGAAGTGTGATCCATTTGATAATGCAAAGTATTCCATGCATACTGTTAGCGCTTGGAATTCACCTAGGCTGAGATAGACAAACTCTCAAGGCTACATCAAACCATTTGACCTCGTAGCTAGCCCTACGAGGTATGAGAAGGCTCTCTCGGGTCAGATTCGGTAGATCTTTCAATATATAAGCTGACCAATTAGGATCAAAGATATTAGGCTAGTAAATTGATAAGGGGGTTGACTTAAAGATTTTTGGGTTTTTGGTGGCAATTGGAGGGAGTGCAATTCAGGGTGCGGGATTGAGCACAGTTTTTGCAAGGGGATCTTTGGGGCAAGGTAGGAGTGAGCGCTGATGCCTTAATCTGAGATGGATGATCAGGGATGATAGAGAAGGAGCTAAAGAAGGCAAACAACCATTTGAATCCTCTCTAGATAGCAGAAAACATAAATTTTGAACAAACTAAAAAGCTGAGCATGTCAAAGCATGTATTCAAACTTTACAACTTCATCTGTCCAAATAGAAGCAAAAGAGAGATGTAGAATACATAAACAAACTTACAAGAACATGTAGAGAACACACCATCAACACTACAATCCACAAGAATCCACAAGGATGTCTGCAAAACCCTGGCCTTCTTCTTCTTTAAAATTGCAAAGATAGATGTACAATATACAATAAAGCTTTCTCCCACAAGAGTCCAACCTCCCAACCTCTCAAAATGACTAAGAAAACACATAATATAGGCAAGCTAACCTCTTCCCTTGACTCTAGGGGTCGAGCTCATCCTTCTAGGAGCAGTTTGAACTAATTCCAAACTAAGCACCAGATAATAGGCAGCTCAACAACTTGCCTCTATTACTTAGCTAACTAATCCATGCATTAATTTTTCACTTTTTACATCAAGGAAGCTTCTAGAAGAGTAAATAGAGGTAAAATATATCAAAGTGCCATGAAAATATTACATTTATCCATCATCTACAAGTAAAAATAATCAACCATAGTCAAAACAGTGTTTTTTGACCAAAAAAGTCAATTTTGGCAAAGTTAGCTCTCACATCCGCGCCCCTGGCTCTCACATCCGCGCACCTTTGCAGCAACTTTTGAGTGGGTTCCACTGGTCCAAATCAGGTGCAAGATGGCTCATTGGAAAGCTTGGTCTGTCTACTTTCCATCCCAAGTGGAATTTCTGAATTTGGAGTTTTTTTGCCCCCTCAAAAACCATTTCTCCCAAGGTCACTTTCTGCAACTCAAAAAGTGGGCAGAAAGTCATTTTTTTGATGTATTTTGAGCTTTTGG